>RJWK010026027.1:0-27306 GCA_004363435.1 Platanista minor
CATGGTGGAGGCTTTGTCCACACGGAGGAGTCTGGGTTTCTTTCTCCTTGGTCTGGAAACTGCCGGGGTGGGGGGTGGGGGAGCGTGGTCAGTGTGGGACTCGTGTGACCCAAGCCCATTCGTGCCGCCAGCCTCAGGCTTGAGAAGGTTCTTTGGGCAGGGCTGGGGCAGGGTCTTGCTCTCCGAGCCCAGGGCTGGCGGCGAGAAGCTTGGTCAAGGCAGCTGGGAGCTGGGGCCGGTGCCTGGTGGGTGGCAGTGTGTGTCTTTGCGAAGCTTAGAGTGATGGGACCCACATGTGAGGGGCTTGGGGAATTGAGAGGTGCTCGTAGAGCTGAGGCGGAATCCAGCCACAGGTGGGAGGAAAGGGCTTAGGAGCTGGAGCGAGTCGGGGATTGATTTCAAACCCAAGCGTGGTGTGAGAGGGAAGGGCCCACCCTTTTGGGTCTTCCTAGCAGCACTTCTCAGTTTTTCATATGCCCACCATCCCCTGGGATCTTGTTAAAATGCAGGTTCTGATTCAGTGGGTCCGGGTGAGGCCAGATTCTGTTTCTGATGAGCTCCCAGGTGACCGGTGAGGCTGCTCTGTGGGGCTCTCTGAGAGGCTGAGGGTCAAGCATCTTCAGTCCTTCATCTGCTGTAAAGCTCCAGACCCTGCTGGGTGGACCTCTGGAGCCCCACGTGACAGATGGGGACACGCGGAGGCTCTGAGAGGGGCAGTGAGTTGTTGGAGATCTCACAGGAAGGGGTGGGGTGGGGGGCTTGAACACAGGACCGTCTCCAACATCCACCCCCCACCAGGCCATCCTGAGAGAGGGTGCCTGCCCAAGTCGCCTGGTCAGTCCAGGGGGGCAGGTGGGAAGGCCAGTGAAGCCTTTTACGGTGGTGGCGGATGGCTTGCAGGGTGTAGCTTTTGAATGAACCAACATCCACAGGCTTACCATGGCTCTGGAGAAGCGGGAAGAGAACCGTGTTTAATGAGCACCTACTACGTGCCAGGCCCCTTGTGTGTTACCTTGTTGATCCTTGTTACAGGAACAGCAGCTTTCTCTTGGCTCCTGCAGTGTCCAGCACACAGTAGGTGCTCAGGAAAGGTCACGATGACGGGGCATCTCCCAGCGAGGCCCACGATGGCCAGAAGCACCTGCTGGATGTGCCAGCAGCCTGGGTGACTTTGTCAGATGCTTTGTGTGCCTCCCGGCTTCTCTGAGGCCGTTTGCTTCCCGAGGATCAGTACCGCCTGGGCGCCCGTGGTCTCCTGCAGCTGGTGGCCGTTTTCCAGATGAAATGGTGGTGTCCCAGGGGACTGGGCCGGCCGGCTGTCACACTAAACTTGCCTCCACTTGGGCTTAAGGGGAGAGCTAGGGGGTCACACGGAACCTCGAGAAATCGCCTTCCCCACCTGCTTGCGGCCCCGGGGCCGGGTGACAGGAGTACGCACCTCGGTGATGTCGCAGTGGCTCTCCTGGCTGTGCACCTCCTCCGGGGCAGCTTTCAGCCCTGCAAAGGGTCTGGAAGGACATGGGGAGGGCCCACTGTGAAGGACTTAATCCTCACTCCACCCACCAGGCCCAACTGGACAGAGGCGGATGGGGAAAGTGCGCCATGGGTGGGGCTAGAACTTCTAACCGAACATGCCGTCGTGAGCACAACCTAACCGCCAGACCCTCAGCCTCTCTGGTTGCCTGTGGCCCTAGGCACAGGGGCCCGGCCACGGGGGAGGGGAGAGCTGGGGGAGGGGGAGGCAGAACAAGGAGAGGCTCTGGGTTCTGATGCACCTGGTTCAAGCGCCAGCGCTGCCTTTTACCGAACTCAGCCCTTGGGCCAGGCTCAGCCTCTCTATCAGCAAGACGAGGAGGTCGGGCTTGGTGGCAGCGTGGCGCCGAGGGCGGGCGTGACCCATGCAGGGTCACGCTGGGAAGTGCTGTCCTTCACACGGTGCATCATCCTGACTGTGGTCATCACACCAGGACAGGAGGCAGAGGGAATGAGATGGCCGAAGCCACGCAGGCAGGAGGGCAGCTTGGCCCACGCCCCCAACCCAGGACTCCCACCAGGGCTCCCGTTTCCGACTTGCCTTGGGACTAGAAGGAAAAGCCAGGCCAGGACCCTGCGCCCACACCTGCCCCTGGACGGCCTGTCGGCTCCTTCTGCCCGTGGAGGGTGGAGTTAAATTAATGTCTGGGTCCCCCACTGTCCCCTGCTTATTCTTTCATCTCACACCAAAGGAAATTGCCCTGCTGGCTGGCTGGCCTGCAGGGCCTGCCCGTTACCGATGCAGTTGCAGAAGGTGGTGCGTTCCTCCGTGCGATGCCAGCTTCCCTGGTTGCAGGCCCTCTAACAGCCGGCTGGTGCTCCAGCCCAGGGACAGGAAGTCCTCCTCTGCTCTGTTGGGAGCTGCTGGGACCCCCGCGTGTCTGGGTGGGAGGTGCTTGCTGGACTGTATAGGGCCTGGCACGTCGTAGGGGCTGATCTTGGAGACCTCTCCGTTCATGATGGGGACCCTGAGGCCCAGGGTCACACATGGCCCTGGCCCTTGGGGCTGAGCCAGGGCCCAGACCTGTGTGCCTGTGCTTCCCTGAGACCCAGATCCAGCCTCCGCCTCTTGGCCCCCTGCCCCACGGCCCAGGTTTCCCCACCGAAGGCTCCAAGACAGTTATTTCAAACCATCTGAAAGTAATAGGAAGCAGCTTACAGATGAAATACCTTTAACATGAAGTTGTGTCTTGTGGTCAGCATTTCTTTCTGTCAAAACATTTCTCGTCGCTGAGCTGGGTTGGGGAGGGGGGCCCGGGAAACTGTGGGCCTGAAACTGGCAGAGAGAAGCCAGCTTCGCATTTCATGGGGCGGGAAACGGCAGGGCTGGCCTTTGAGCTAACATCCCCCATCTCTGCCCCTTCAATGCCCCCTCCACACAGCCAAGGGGAGCTTCCTAAAACCAGAGCTGACCGGACACGGTCCGGTGCCAGAGCCTTACGTGGCTCCCTGCTGTTTTGGACTGATGTCTGAATCCCCCATCATCTTGTTCCTATCAACACCCCCTGCTCCCGAAAGCCTGCCCGGGGTGAGGCATCTGGGGCACAGAATGCGAGGAGGTCCTCACTCAGGGATGGAGCCTGCGAGCAAAGTTTCCCCTCAGACCGCTGCACCCTTGCTGCCTCGCTGTCCTGGCCCTGGTCCTGGCCCTGCTTCTTTCTCACCAACCCTCCCCTCCCTAGCTCAGCCGTCCTGGGGTTCCTTTCTTGCCCCGCTTTCTTCTGTGCTGGCTCCTTCACCTGCAACCCCCTCCTCCCTTTTCCCTTAGCCAGTCATGACTGCTACTCCTGATTCCCCAGACCTCACCAGGTGCCTGCAGCCCCCAGGTGGTCCTATCAGGCACTCATCGCGCCCTTTGATTCTTTGTTGTCTGTCAGACCCTCGAGGCTGTGAGTTCTGTGAGGGCCAGGACTTGCCTCTTGTGTTTATGCCCCAGGCCTAGCACAGGGCCTGGCACATAGTAGTTGCTCAAGAAACATGTGTTGGATAGATGGGTGGATGGATGGGCGGGTGAATGGCTGAAAGGTAGGTGGGTAGATGGATGGATGGGTGGATGGGTGGATGGATGGATGGATGGATGGATGGTGGATAGATGGTTGGATGGGTAGGTGAGTGAGTGGAAAGTCTCATGGCTGAGCTTTATTTGTGAGTAATTTGAAGCCCTTCATAGATGCACATGAATCCTGGGCTTAGCCAGGTAGGCGACCTGGACCTCATTGATTGTTGTAGGAGGCCACAAGCAAAGGATCAAAGCTGAGGAGAGGGCTTCCCTGGTGGCGCAGTGGTTGAGAGTCCGCCTGCCGATGCAGGGAACACGGGTTCGTGCCCCGGTCCGGGAAGATCCCACATGCCGCGGAGCAGCTGGGCCCGTGAGCCATGGCCACTGAGCCTGCGCGTCCGGAGCCTGTGCTCCGCAACGGGAGAGGCCACAACAGTGAGAGGCCCGCGTACCGCAAATAAAAAAAAAAAAAAAAAAGCTGAGGAGATGTGTCCAAGGCCTGGGCATACGGAGCAGAGCTGGACACTGTGCCTGCCCTCTTGGAGCTCACCGTCCATTGTGGAAGGTGGGACGAGGCAAGATCATGGTAGCCCACTGTGATCAGGTGGTAGTGGTGGTAAATAAAGTGCCCTGGGACACAGAGAGGGAGGGACCTATTTTTCAGGACATGCTGAGGAAGGCTTCACGGAAGAGGTGACATTTGCACAGGCTTTGTAGGATGAGTAGGTGTTGGCTTGTGAAGCTGGTGGGTGTGGGAATTCTTGGCAGAGAGAACAGTGTGGGTCAGGGTACCAGGCACTTTCCAAACAGAGAGGAGAGCTCTGTGGCTGGAGGTTAGGAGGAAATAAAGCTAAGGAGGTGAAGTGAGATGCAATCTGCCAGCTTAAGGACTTTGAACTAGATTTTGGCGGCAGTGAGGAGCCATGGAGGGTTTTACACAGAGAGCATCTACATTCCTTCAGCCAGCCCAGAGCTGGTAAACAGTGCAAAGGCAGATTCAAGTTCATGCTTGAAATTCCCAAATTCCTGGAAATTCTTGTCCAGGACACTCCTCACCCCTACCTCTCTAGTTCTCACCTCCTTGCTCTTTGAGTTTTAGCCCCTGAATCCCAACAACAGGGCAAGAGATGTCTTGTTTTTAGTGGTTTTTACACAGGTCTCCACTTAGTCTGGGAAAGGGGGGGAGAAGAAAAGAGAAAGAAACCTGCTTTTTGTTCTGCACCCTCCCCTGGGAGTGCAGGGAGGGAATTTTAAAGGGTGGGAGGATGCTTTGATAACCCTAACATTTTGCAGAGAACCCAAGCACGTGAGAGCAGCTCCTCCTCCATCAGACCCCCAGACCTGCTGAGACCGCCTCCCGGGGGACGCTTCTCTCCCCGTCCTGGGCCTTACGCTCGGCTTCCCTCTCCTCTCGCCACTTTCTCATCTTCCTGCAAACAGGAGGTGGCTGTTTCAGGACAGCAGGTGTGTCTTGCCAGAGGCTGGTGGGAGGCGGAATTTCCAGGGCTGTTCATCAGCAACTCTCATCCTTAAACGCACGCAGCCCCTCCCGTCTTTCTAAGCCGCCCGCCCTGTGGGCTGCGTTGGCCCATTCACCAGTAAGCAGGTTGAGGCTTGGTGAGGTCAGAAGATCCATGTTCCCGGCCGGGTGGGCACGGCCGAGCGGCTCTTCCTGCAGGTAGGGATGCCTGGGGTGCTGCAGGGGGCGGAGGACAGGCTGGGGCCTGGGAGGGGACCTCAGCCGCTGGGTTTACAGGCTTCCTGACTCACGTCTCAGCTCTGCCCCCTACTGGCTGGGGTTGACCTGGCTTCCTCATGTGCGATTTGGGGATGGTAACTGATAACCCACTTCTTCCCCACCCTGGCTGTGCACTTAGGTCCACTTTTTAACTTGGAGTCTCAGACAGGAGACAATTGCCCCGATTTGTGCGATTTGTGCCGTCATCCGAGGGCGTGGACAGCGGCCTCGGGAGCTAAAGGCCCTCCTGTCCTGGAGGGGATGGACTGCCCCACCTCCCCAGGGAAGAAACTAGATGAGCTAGGTGGGCCCCTACCCACCCTTTTGTGAATGCCCTGCTCTGCTGAAGGAAGGGAGGTGACAGTGTATCTGGCAGATAGTTCAGTGATACTCACTGGCTCCGACCGGGTGGGGGGCTCCTGGGAGGAGGGGTGAGCATGGCCTCCCTGTGACGGCTGTGCTCCTGGGGTGGGGGGAGACCCTAACCTCTTGTAATCCCTCCTCGGGGCTGGGGAGGGAGGGGCGTTTGCAGGGCTTAGTCCTGGGCCAAGAGGATCCAGGCGAGCAGGTGGCTGAAGGGCTGTTGTCTCCCAGGATGGGGTTTCTCGGGTCACAGGATGTTCTCCCAGATCCTCGCGGAGCCGCCAAGAGCAGCTCGAGTGAGCCGGGCCCCAGGTGCCGTTCCGAAGCCTGAGACGTGAAGCAGGTTTCGGAGTTCAGACAATCTTCGTGCTTTGGGCTCAGGGCCGTGCTGGCTGAGTCAGAAAGAGCATGGCGCTGGGGGTAGACCGCCCTGGACCCAGACCCATCGCGAAGCTGCCCTGAGCCCCTGTTTCCACCTGAGAAACAGGAATCATGGCTGTTACGGCCGGCGTGGTGGTAGGGATTATTGCGATGATGTGTCAAAGGGCTTGAGCATACACGAGGAGTTTAATAAATACTCCTGGCTGAAGTGGGAGGAAGGCTTAGTTTGACAAGATCCAGTTCTACACATCAGAGCCCCATCTGCCTGAGGATTACTGTACGACAGACCTTCTGTCACAGAATCTCAGAATGTTGAGACCAGAGGGGTTTCCATTAATCCATTCATTTCATCCATGTGTTCATGCACTCACAAGGATTTAGTAGATACCTGCTCTGTGCAGGGCCTGGTGGGAGAGGCCAGCACACAGCACTGATGGGAAGGCGTGTGTCCCTGCCTGTCTGGAAAGTGCAGTCTGGTGGCCGGGAGGGAACCTGAGCAGATGCTTACTTGTGCAGGTAATTGGTGGCGTGGGGATTGGTGCTCGGAGGAAGGAGAAGATGCAGGGGAGGGACAGGAGCTGGACAGGGAGGGCTTTCCTGGGAAGGTGACCTGTGGACAGATATGTGCTAGACGTTCAAGCAGAGTCAGGAGAGGGGCATTCTAGGCAGCAGGACTACAAGCGCAAAGGCCCTGTGGTGGGGAAATCTGGCTTGTTGGAGGAACCGGCAGGAGGTCAGCTGGCTGGCCAGGGGGGTGGCAGGCAGGCCATGCAGTGTGCCTTCCAGCCACAGTAAGGGGCTCAGACTTTGAAGATGGCGTGGAGCCCCTGAAGAGCTCCTCGTGTCGCGACAGGCCCGGCTTTGCAGCCTGGCTGCAGCGCGGAGAACGGTTGCAAGGGTCTAAAGCCTGATGGAGGGTCGGGATCTGAGCGCCCTCAGCCAGCGTGTATGGTGAGGTCCGCACTCCTTAGCAGGGGGTCTGCGGCCGCCCGAGAGCTGGCCCTGCAGCCTTCCCTCCCGTCTTACCCTCCAGGCACCGAGGGCTCCTTCGAGTTTCCGGAGCAAGCATACTCTCCGCGTGTCTGCGTTTGCACATGCTGTTCCTCCACTGTAAACACCCTTCCCTGACCTGTGAGCTCACCGTAGGGTCGGGTGTGTGGGTCCCTGCAGATGTTCTGCAGCTGCCTTTATACCCCACTCCACCCCACCTTGTAGTCGGGTCCCTGTTGGGATCTGAGTTCCCTGGCAAGTAGCGCGGAGCCTGGCACCTGGGAGGGGCACCGTGCATGCTGGTTGAAGGAAGGAAGGAAGGAAGGAAGGAAGGAAGGAAGGAAGGAATAGCGTGCTGAACAGAGCTCATGGACTAGGAGGCCATCTGGTCCAAGCGTCTCTGAACTGGTGTGGAGACCGAGGCCCAGAGTCACCCCGCAGGGCTGGGGCGGGGCCGGATGGGAGGCTCTGGGACTCCTGGTCCAGTGCTCTTCCTGTAGCACTTTCCTGTCCACCCCTCCCCCCATGCTGCTGTCCCCATCTCTCAACTCGCACATAAAATGTTAATACCCTCACTTATTCTTTAAAAATGAATTTTGAGGTATTTTGTGCACCGCCTCAATCACAGTTGGAAGCCATTTATTTAATCCCAAGTGGCAGGGCAGCAGACAGCTGCCGTGATTGGTTACAATTCCTGGGACCCCACGGGCTGTTTCGGAGCTGCTGCTGGAGGTGGGTCTGCAGCTCATCCGGAAGCACATGGCCCGTGCCGCCCCGAAGCCCTTCCCACAGCAGCAGCCGTTGCCTCCATGGAAGACACGCGGAGACCCAGCAAGACCAGACGCGATGCCTCAGGGCAGAGTCTGCGGGGACACTGCAGCGCCCGTCGGCCACCCCCACGAAGACCCCGTCTCAGAGGGGCCTCGCCAGGTTCCCTCAGCCCACTTGAGGGCTTCCCAGCAGGTTGAACTTTGCGACTTGGATGCTTCGTGCGTGACCCTGGGGGGGGTCAGCTGTCATTTTGCTGCAGCCTAGATTTGGGGTGCAGCCCAGAGGGGCTGGGGGATGGCGTGTCGATCTGCTGGGGCGAAAGTCCAGCCACCGCTGTGCCAGTGCCGCCTGCCCGAGCCTCTCCTCGCACGGTCAGCAGCTTTGTCCTCGAGAAGCAGCCGTGCCGCGGGGGAGGAGGTCCGTGCAGTTGACCAGGCAGCTGTCACATGACCCAGGAGCACGACTCCCAACCGGAGTGTGATCGGGGGTGTGTATCCATCTGCCAGGGCTGGGTAACAAAGTGCCTCAGGCTGGGTGGTATAAACCAGTGGTCCTCAACGTTTTTGGCACCAGGGACCGGTTCCGTGGAAGACAGTTTTTCCACGGGTTGCGAGCGATGATGCTTCAGGTGGTAATGGGAGCGACGGGGAGCAATGGGGAGCCGCAGATGAGGCTTCACTCGCTCACCTGCTTCTCACCTCCTGCTGTGCGGCCCGGTTCCCAACAGGCTGCGGACCGGTATCAGTCCGTGGCTCAGGGGTTGGGGACCCCTGGTTTAAACTACAGACATTTACTGTCTCCTGGCTCTGGAGGCAGAAGTCTGAGATCAGTGGCGGGGCTGAGCGGGCTCCTTCGGAGGCTAGAAGAACCTGTCCCAGCCTCTCCCCGAGCTGACGGGGGTTTGCTGGCAAACTTTGGGGTTCCTTGGCTTGCGCACGCATGGCCCGCGTCTCCGCCTTCATGTTCATGTGGACTTCTCCCTGTGTGCCTGTGTCTAAATGTCCCCTTTTTATAAGGACACCAGTCATATTGGATTAGGACCCACCCTTATGACCTTATTTTAACTTGATCACCTTGGTAAAGACCCTGTCTCCAAATTAGGTGACGTTCTGTGGAACGGGGGGTTAGGGCTCTAATATGAGTCTGAGCTGGTCTTTGGCTCTGGTCTGAGCCAAAGACCGGCTCAGACTTTTGCATATTTGTAAATTTGGGGGTTGGGAAGTCTTGGGATGGATGTCTCCTAAAGGCCAAGGGTCTAAGAGCAAAGATTTGGAGAGAGGAGCCACCCTGGGCTGAGGCCAAGTTGCAGCTAGCAACTGCCAGGGACAGTTACCCCCATTCTACAGATGAGCAGCCTGAGGCTCGGTGAGGCGAAGGGCCTGGCCAGGGCCAGAGATGACACAACCCGGATTCTAACCCTGTTCTGACTTGGACATGAGCATGAGGGGCAGCTGGTAACAGGGCTGAAGGGGGGAGGAGCAGGGCAGGACCCACGGAGCAGCTTAGGACCGAGACAGACCTGGGTGGTCACGGAGGGCACAGGGTGCAAGGGGGGCCTTCGGAGCAGAGTCGCCCGTTGGGCTGTACGTTAGGCTGCCACCTACAACGGGCCCATGGGACGCCAGGAACCGTGTCAGCCCTGCCGCGCTGTGTCTCTATGACCCAGAAATGCCTGCAAGATTGATTGGTGCCCCGATCTTCATCTGATAGGCGTGGAGACTGGGGCTGGGAGGTAGATCGACAATGCCCGGGGCCCCACGGTTAGTAAGAGGCCAGGTCAGGACTCGAACCCGAGACCCACGTGGCGCTTCCTGCAGTGGAGTGTGAACGTGCTCACCGGTGCTGTCGTGGTCAGGGAGGCTGGCGGGGGGCGGTTTGCCGGGACTGCGTGGTTCTCAGGTCCCAGGTGTACAGGGACAGTTGCCTGAGCTGCGGCAGCGTTTCTGCATCTCCTCGTGTTTGTGGGAGAGGCCCCGGCTCTCAGCCTGCACCTGACCTGAAAGATGCCAGTTTTCCCCCTTGGAAAGGTTCCTCCCTGCCTGGGTTTCATGAATCTGCAGCCTTCCTCACTCCCTGCTGGGTCTGAAGGCGACGTCTTCCCGATGAAACAGATGTGATTATCCCTCTGCAGGCTCGCTCTCAGGCCCGTGGTACCTGCACACCTTTCCCCTCCAGCCCTGTGGGTGTCAACGCCGTGGGGCCTGGCTGCGGGGCCTGGCTTCAGACCCAACTCGGGGCCAAAAGTGACGTAGAGGCCAGGCAAGGAAGAGGCGAATGTGTCCCTCAACAGGAAAAGTGGGGTCCCACGGACATTCAGTGACACCCCCTATTCCCATCCTGAGCTCAGGACCAGCTGAGTAATAAGACGCAGGAGGAAAACATCAGAGATCAAATGTCAGCTTTATTATTGTCAAGGGTGGCTGCGAGGATGCGGTTTTAGGTCTGTAGCCAAGAGGACTTGCTCCTCTCTCACCCCTGAACCCTGTCACTGGACAGTGGCGGCCCTCAACCCTCCTGCGTGGCCAGAGCAGCTGGAACAAACCCAGCCTGTAGGCCACAGCTGTGAGCAGCAAAGGAAGCATGAGGAGCAAGGAGGAAGTGGTCCCACCTCTCAGAAAGGAAAGTCATGCACAGCCTGGGAGGGATGGTCTTGTTTACGCTTGGGTCACAGACCCTAGCTCCTTGCCTGGCACAGCATCTGTGCACAGGAAATGTGTGTTGAATGGAAACATGTCCGTGGCATGGGATTGACCCCTGAGAGCATTTGTGGGAAACCGGTGAATTCTTCCAGCTTCTAGCTGTTCCTTCCCTCTGGAGTGTGCTTCCCCCTCTACCTGTCCAAAGCCCAGCTCCAAGGCCCCTCCTCCAGGAAGCCTTCCTGGTTCTGCAGATGGTTCTGTGTCTGAGCATCGTGCACCATGACTTTCAGAAAGCTTTCTCTGGGCTGAGGATGGGCAGAACCAAGTGGTCGTCTTTCAGAAGTGGTCTGTGGCCAGAGCACTGTGACCCAAAGCTTGTCGCTCTGGGTGCCCCAGACCCTAGGCGGTACTTTCTGTTCCCCTGTCAGGGCGGCTCCACCTGCAGACTGGGCTGTCCTGCAGGTCCCTGCACTCAGGCCCCTGCTCTGGGCTCCACACTCAGGGGAGCCCCACACGTGGGAGGGCCCAGAGTTTAGTTTACGCTGCTGTTGCCATCTTGACGTTCTTAATCATTGTTTAACAAGAGGCCCTGCATCTTCATTTTGTATTTGGCCTCACAAGCTATGCAGCCGGCCCTGGATGGATCCAATGGGGCTGTGTGACTGCCTTCACTTCTTTGGTCTTCCTTCAGCGAACAAGAGCCAAGTGCAGTGTGTGGTGGTGATGCATGGAAGAGGCTGTCTTGCAGGCCAAGCTGTGTCCCGCTGTCCTTGGAGATGTGGGTCTGAAAGGGCAGTGCGGGGGGCCTGCAAGGACCCTGGCTCAGCCCCCTCGGCATTCCAGAGCAGAGCACCCAGAGCAGGCCTTGCGAGGCTTTTCTCATCCTCCCTTTTCCAGACTTCCCTCCCTGCCAGATTTCTAAAGCCTGGGTAATGAAGTGTCCCCTATAAAATTTCATGTAAAGTAATCTGCCTTAGAGGATGGCCCGAGATGGGTAATGGACCGCTGATGTGGGCAGTAACGATAACACTTGTTAACTAACTCTCGGAGCTGTGAGCAGGAAGACGGAGCCGATGTGACATGTTCAGTTGTAAATTGCAGTTGCCAGGGCAGGAAGATGACGCAATGACCTTGAACGTGGAGACGCCTGCTGCCTGGGGTGCCAGCCTGGTGGTGGAGGGGCCCGTGGGCATGTGAGGTGGATGCTGCAGACCGTTGTGGACAGGTGTGGGAAAGCGAAGGGGGGGATGGGAACGGAAGGACGTTTGACCACCACTGTGTGCATCCTCTGCTGAGGCTCCTCCCATCACGTGACTCTGCCGTTAGAACAAAGTGACACTGCACCTGAGAAAGCCAAGGGTCCGGCTCAGGATTGCCCGGCTAAAAGGATAGCGCCAGGCGTGGGCCGGGTCGGACCGTGCCGTTTGCAGGGTCGGTGGAGAGCACAGTCGAGAGCGCAGGTTTCAAAGGGATTCAGATGGTCTGGGCAGTTCTGAGTGGCAGTGGTGGGCAGTGTGATGCTGCACCTGGGACTTTGCAACCAGAGGGTCTCGCTTTGGCTCCCAGCATGTCCATTCACTCAGCTGAGTGACACAGATTGAAGCAGGTGACACAGCTGAGCCTCAGCCTCGGCATACGTAAGGTAGACATAGCAGTCCCAACACCTGGGACTGGGCAGGTGTAATCTGGCATGTGGCCACCACAGCCCTGTGCCTGGCACGAGAAGGGGGCCCATGAGTCTTCCTTCCTTGCTCCCTCTGCAGAAAGACTTGGCCTCCATCGGTGGCAGGCGGTCCAGCACAGAGAATCAGGCCTCCGGCTCTGGCTACAGAGCCCGGAGTGGCTAGTTCTACCTGGGTGACCCTGGGCACGTTTCCCCACCTTCCTGCCTCAGTTTCCCCATCTGGAAAATAGGGCTAATAATACTAGGACCTATGTCCATCGTGTTTGGAGGATTCAGGGAGTCAGTACACAGAATATTCAAAATGGAAGCTTCTCTCCACTTACAAAGCACCTTGCCTTGTCACACCTGTGTCCCCGAGAGGGGCAGACAGGTCTTGTTAGGGGGATCGTGGGGTTTCCAGTAGCAGTGACTGGTTTGAGGCCTGCCCCTGGGAAGTGGCACTGCCAGCAACCTCCGAGCGGCCATCTGTAAAGTCTGTACCTGGACAGTCGCTGGGACTTGATCAACGATCAGGCCAGTGTGATTGCTCCCACCCACCCCCAACCTTGGGGTGGGGTGGGATCTGAGGTCTCAGTGAGCTCTCTGTGCTGAGTCCGCAGTCGTCGGGCCCTCCGGGTAGAGGCTGAGTGTCCTCCAGGGGACACCGGGCCCCCCAGGAGGCTGGGCCTGGCTTATCGCATGGAACCTTGTAGAAATGGAGGAAAACCAGGTGACTTGCCCAGCACCCCCCAGGCCTTTACTGCCGCTGCTGGCCGCAAGGAGAAGGTTAGACAGGGTCAGGGTCAGGGTCAGGGTCAGGGTGCCCTTCTGTTATAGCAGGGGTCCGCCCTAGTCAGCTGGGAGTCCAAACAGCCCCAGTGGATGCACCAGATGGCAGCACCCCTCCCGCAGGGCTGGGGGCAGCGAGGAGGGGGCAGACGACGGAGACAGGTACCCCGCCCCCCAACCCTCCTTGCACCGGGAAAAGGCCGGGCCGTCTGGGTGGTCCCCGCCACCCGTCGGGCCGAGGGGGAAGCATGAAGTGAGGGGCAGAAATGTGCCCTTGCCCAGCCAGCCCTTTCCAGACGGGGGCACGAGGTAGGGAGGGGGCACCCCTCCACAGCTCCTCCTGTGGATGAAACGTTGGGAGAATGGGTTCTGGTTTGGAAGTGAGGCAGACGCTGCAAAGCTGATAAAAGCCCCTCGCGCTTACACCCGACTCCTCGCATCCCGACTCATCGTTTATCTGCACAAACAGCCGTTCAGGACCATTTTCTGTGAGGAGCCCGGCTGAACCGGGGTGAGGCCCAGGATTCTGGGTGGGGGGCGGTTTGAGGGCTTCGGAAGCTTTAGGCTCTGCCTTCCAGCTCCGAGGGCCACGCAGAGCCCGCATCGCGCCGACGCTGTGGGAGGGGGCGGCATGGTGGTCTTCCTTCCCGAGGCCCCTCCAAGCTGCTCTTGGCTCCCGGGGGGCCTGGGGCTTCCTCTGCCTCCCTTCGTGTCCCTGGCTGGGAGAGTAGGTTGTGCCTCTTCTCCAGGGATTTGGATGGATTCGATGGGGATGGGTGGGGATAGTACCTGGTGATAAAAATGTCCCTTATACCGTGTTGGGGCCTGATTTTCCAAGGAGAACTTGGGAGCTGCAGAAGCATGTTCCAAGAGAGCAGAGACTGTGGTATTTATTTCTGCTTGGTGTCTGTTTGGAAATCTTAAAACTTCGTAGTGTGTGGCACAGGAAAAGGTGAGCTGTGCTGTGCTCATAAGACCAATGTAAAGCCTGCAAAACAGATTAACTATGATTTCAGGACAGCAGAACTTGTCTCTTTATTTAGAATGGTGCATGACGTTGTTGGAAGGAGCTTCAGGAGCTTTGCCAGTAGCTCCATCAATTTACAGTCCTCCCCAGTGATGGGTGGCGACTTGGGGCTATCCTGACTGCCCCTCCAGTACTCTGTCCGGGATGATTTGTTGGATATTGCTGTGCGCTCCAGCAATGCCGCTGGCCAGCTGTGTGTCCTTAGGCAAGTCCCAAGACCTCTCCACGTCTCAGTTTCCCATCTTTGAGATGCAGTGACCATAAAAACGTCTGACTGTGTCTCTTTTCTGCTTAAAACCTTCAGGTGATGGCTTATTGCCTTTGAGGTGGACCTAAGCACATTGACAAAGCCACAAGACCCAGACTTCTCCCCGACCCCACGCTTCTGCTTCTGGAGTGTCACCACATCCCCCATCCTCTCTTGTCTCTGGGTTTTTACTCCAGCTGGTTCATCTGCCTGGGACACGTTCTTCCTCCTTCTTTCTTCCTCCTCTCTTTTCTCTGCCCCGTTCCTTCTCTTTCTTCAAGGTCACTCTAGCTAAAAGTTTATCATTTCTATTTATTTTCTTCAAGAACCATCTTTGGGTTTCATTGATTTCTTTCCATTGCTTTTCTGTCATCTATTTCATTTACTTTCTTCCTTCTTCTTACTTTGGGTTTGATTTTCTCTTCGTTTCCTAGCTTCTTGAGGTGGAGCTGAGATGGTTGATTTTAGATTTTTCTTCCTTTCTAATATAAGCGGCTAAAGCTAAAAATTTTCCTTTTCACGTTGCTTTAGCTGCATCCCACACATTATGATGTGTTGTGCTTCCTCTTCATTCAGTTCAAGATCTTTTCTAACTTCCCTTGTGATTTCCTCTTGGATCCATTGGTGTTTAGAAGTATGTTATTTACTTTGCAATATTTGAGGGTTTCCTAAATTTCCTTCTGTTGTGATCTCTAATTTAGTCCCATTGTGGTCAGAGAACATATTTTGTATGGTTGCAGCCCTTTTATACATGTTGAAGCTTGTTTTACAGCCTAGCTTATGAGAGAATGTTCCCTGTGCCCTAGAAAAGACTGGGTTTTTTTCTGCTGTTGTTGGGTAGAGGGTTGGATAAATGCCAATTAGGTCAAGTTGGTGGATAGTGTTGTTCAGGTCTTCTATATCCATACTGATCTTCTGTCTAGTTGTTCTAACTGTTACTGAAAATGGAGTATTGAAATCTCCAACTGTGATTGTTGAATTTACTTTTTCTCCTTTCAGTGCTGACAGTTTTGCTTTGTGTATATTGGGGCTGTGTTTTTAGGCGCATATACATTTGTACTTGTTATATTTTCCTGAGGGACTGACCCTTCTTATCCCTCAGCCTAACTTAAGTGTCCCTTTTTCGGAGAGGTCTTCCCAGATCTCGATGGCACCAGTTTCCTCTGCCATGATTTCCTATGACTTCTTGTATTTTCCCCATCATAACATTCACCAGACTGTATTATAATTGCTTGAAAGATCCATGGGGCCAGGGAGAATGTCAGACCTATTCAGTTCTTCATGCTCAACACCCAACACAGAGCCTGTACATAGTCATAGGAGCTCTGTGAATATTTGCTGATCAAATGAATAAGATCATGTCTATGAGGAATATTTTATTAATATTGGTTATTATTATTCCTGTCATGCAGCATTGTCTTCACCTACCAAACATGTGAAAAAAATTAGGGCTTGAGGACAGCTATGACCCAGTCCACCTAGGTGCCACATAAATGCTTCCTGAACAGAACTGAGTTAGGATAAGGGCTTTGTCCCGAGGGAAGCTGTCAGGGCAGCTCCTCCAGGTCTCCTGTGTTTGGGACCACTCAGTGTCACCTGTCTGAGGTGGGGCACCTGCCCCAGTCTCCCCCACTCTCTCTTTGGATTTGATTTGTCATTGGCTTGTCTGTTGATGTTATCCATCTGTCTCTTTGCATGTGGTCTCCTTGGCAACCCTGGATCCATTTAAAGTGGACTTCCCATGTGCCATGCCTTGTATCAGCTATTGACAATGCGATGGTGAATGAGAATAAAAAGTACCTACTATGTTGCCAGGCATTCTGCTGGGCCTTCTCTTTACCTGTTTCAGCCTCATGACAATCCAGTGAAATAGGGATTCCTGCAGCCCTTTGCAGATGAGGAATTCAAGGCCCAGGGAAGTTCAGCATTTTGCCCGAAGTCACACAGCACATAAGTGCAGAGCTGAAACACTCACCAGAGTGGTTCCAAATCCCATGCTTATTTCCACTCTTCCCTTCTCCCCTGAGAGGTGAGGAACGCCACTCTGATTCTGTGGGTGTGTGCGGATACTTTCCTCCCAGATCAAAGCGCCGTGTGTTTAAACCACAGCATCTAAAATGCAGATGAAAAATTATGTAGTAACAACATTTTAAGGCAAACTAACCTTGATAAGATCTTTAATGTCATGCATTAGACAATTTTCCCTTAGTAATGCATTAAAACTGTCAAACCCGATATGATTGCACAATTAATGAGATTACACACGATGTAAATTTCAATTCATTATTACAGCGTCTGTGCTAATAGACTTGCAGTTAACACCCAGAAACCATGCTAGTTCAAAAGGACTTTTTGTGAATCGCGTGACATGAACAGGCAACCAGTTTTGACGAACTGGAGTGAGGATGATTTCTGCAATTGTCTAATGATGTCCTAAGATTAGCCGTAAAGATGGAGTTAGTTGAGAGAGTCCTGCGTGTAAGACCAAGCAGCTGACGTGAGATCAGCTTGCCTCCCTGGGTTGCCCTTTTTGGAATTCCTGGGGGAATTATTCACCATTAACTGAGTGTCCGTCAGGCAGCTCATTCTTCCAACGCTGCTGGCTCTCTTGCAAGAATTAGGAAATTGGAGTTCATTCCAAGAAAGCAAATCGTGTGAGGAAGTTCTTCTGTGAACTTGAGGAATAATAAAAATAGCTCGTGTTTCTTGCGTTCTGACAATACGTCAGGCACTGCAATCGGATGTTTGTGGTGCATTCTTGTGTTCAGCTCCCCCGACCCCAGTAGCCTGGCTCCTTTATCAACCCCTACTTTGCAGTTGATGAAACTGAGGTTTCCAGATGCAGAGTAACTGGACCACGTCACAAGGCTGGTTGGGATCAGTTTTGAATCCTGTGTTTTTTTTTGTTTTTTTTTTTTGTTTTTTTGCGGTACTAGGGCCTCTCACTGTTGCGGCCTCTCCCGTTGCGGAGCACAGGCTCCGGACGCGCAGGCTCAGCGGCCACGGCTCACGGGCCCAGCCGCTCCGCGGCATGTGGGATCTTCCCGGACCGGGGCACGAACCCGCGTCCCCTGCATCGGCAGGCGGACTCTCAACCACTGCGCCACCAGGGGAGCCCCCTGTGTTTTTAACAGTTATCTTTTTCTGCCTTTTCGCTGTCAGAAAGTGAGCTGTTATTAAAGGACAGGGTTTACATTGCTGGAATCACATTTGGAATATGATGCTAACATTCTCCTCGGTTCTAGACAGAGGAGGCAGGGATCACACACCTCTCCATACATGTAATTTACCTACCCTACAAAGGAGAAACTCTATTTCATGGAACACGTACCTCCTGTGCCAGCTAATAAGCTAGCGCTCCGAATACGTGAGACGCTTCATCCTGACAACAACAAGCTTTTGAGAGAGGAGTTGTTATGCGGGGAAGCTGAGGCCCAGGGGTGGCACTGCTGAGCGGAGTTGCTGGGATTTAAGTCCTCGTCCGTCTCACTCCAACTCTCTTGGCCTTTCCTCTGTGCCTGGGGGACCGAGGGCCGCTCTGCCTCGGTGACTGTTCTGGACAATTGCAGATCACCTGCGCAGGTGTCTCAGCCTTTCTATTTTAAACAGCCTGAGGTGGGGGGGGGGGGCCTTTGCAAATCCACTGCACATCCCTTTGCCTTCCCCACATGCATTTAATCAACACGTTATCATTTGCTTGGATGCCTTGGCGGCAGAAATGTATGGCAAGTTTTTAAAAAGGGGCTGGGAGCATGTGAACCAAAGGTAGTACCTACAGCTAGCAAAAGTACAATGGAAAGGGTATTTTCACGCACTTTTCTGCACTGCTGTAAATTGACGCAGCCTCTTTAAGAAGCGCACTCACCCTGTGACTGGAGAATCCCACTCTGGGAATTTCTCTGAAGACAATGGATCATTCACAATCAGGAAGACACTCCACGTGAAGATGTTCACATCAGTGTTATTTACGGCATCGACGATTAGGAGGCAATGTCGATGCCCTACCGTGGGTCTGTCCTTAAGTAAATCGGTTGACTTCTCATGATGATCGGTGTTAAATAATTTCAAATGATCCTTTGAAGACCATGCAATAGAAAAAGAGCTTATGATACATGGATAACGGGGTGCGTCCTTGGGCGGGTTCAGTAGGGTGTCGGATGCCGTGCTTAGGAATTTTGACCCCCGATGTTGGGTTGCAGGGCCCCCACCCCCGGCAGGCTGTGCGCTGCTGAAGGGTGGTGTGGCTGGACCTAGATTCTGGGCGGCCAGCTGAGTACCAGGGTGCGACTGGGCTTCGGGAGAGCGTGCTGAGATGACGGAGCCGCCCAGGACGTTGGGTAGGCGTGTTTCAAAGGAGCACGCTGGCTGCTGGGTGGACCCAGCGGATGGCCGGGGGGATCCCGAAGGCCAGACCTGGGGAGGCAGGTGGAGGGGAGCCTGTGCCTGGGGTGGCCAGGTCCACCGGGAGGGCTGGGCGGTAGCGATTTTCACCAAGGCCACACGCAAGCCTATTGGCCACAATTGCTTTTTTCTTTTTTTTTGTAACATCTTTATTGGAGTATAATTGCTTTACAATGGTGTGCTAGTTTCTGCTTTATAACAAAGTGAATCAGCTATACGTGTAGATATATCCCCATATCTCCTCCCTCTTGTGTCTCCCTCCCACCCTGCCTATCCCACCCCTCTAGGTGGTCACAAAGCACCGAGCTGATCTCCCTGTGCTATGTGGCTGCTTCCCACTAGCTCTCTATTTTACGTTTGGTAGTGTACATATGTCCGTGCCACTCTCTCACTTCATCCCAGCTTACCCTTCCCCCTCCCCATGTCCTCAAGTCCGTTCTCTACGTCTGCGTCTTTATTCCTGTCCTGCCCCTAGGTTCTTCAGAACGATTTTTTTTTTTTAGATTCCATATATATTTTAATTGGCTCTGAGAAATTCACTGCTCTTATTGATTGATTGATTTTTGACTGCTCCGTGTCTTCGTTGCTGCGCGTAGGCTTTCTCTAGGTGCGGCGAGCGAGGGCTACTCTTCGTTGCAGTGCGCGGGCTTCACACTGCGGTGGCTTCTCTTGTTGCAGAGCACGGGCTCTAGGCACGTGGGCTCAGTAGTTGTGGCACGCAGGCTCAGTAGTTGTGGCGCACGGGCTTAGTTGCTCTGAGTCATGTGGGATCTCCCAGGACCAGGGCTCAAACCCATGTCCCCTGCATTGGCAGGTGGATTCTTATCCCCTGCGCCACCGGGGAAGCCCCGAAATTCACTGCTTTTAATTGCTACTGTAATCACTAATCTCCCTATTAGAGTCGGGCTCACTTTGGAAGGTACCCCAGGGGTTGGCTTCCTTCTTCTGTGTTTGCTCGGCACAGTGGCTGCTCCTTGCATTCCTCTGGACACGGGGGCCCACGCGGGCGCATCTTCCCTCGCTGTGATGTCTGGGGGAGGGGTTGCGGGGGCACTGACAGGGGCCGGGCAGGGGCGGCAAAGAGGGCGGGAGTGCTCTGCCAGGCTGGGGCCTCCTGCGGTCCTGTCGGGGTGTCCCAGGCTGGAGTTTGCAAATCGGGTGCCCGTAGTGTCATTGTGCTCCTGTTTACATATTGCCTGCCCCTCTCGGAGCAGGTGGCCAGTAAGGGCAGTGGGGGGCCGTGACCGTGTCCTCGTGGCTAACACACACAGCCCCCAACCACCCTTAGTCCCTCCCAGCCCCTGGCCCATTGGCTGGAGGGAACCACCAGCTCTGTGCTGCTCGGGTCACTGTCACTCGCCGTGTATCTGTAAGCCCGGGACGGAGCATTTGCTGCTTCCTGACAGATCTTCATACAACAGCACAACAGCGGCCTGCTCAGAATGTCACCTGGTCATCGGTGACACCAGTGTTCTGGGTTGTCGCCTAGTTAACCATGCGGACGGTGGACCCTGGCCGCCTTCACCTCCCCCACTGCCCACTGCACACGGCCGGCACGTTCCCTCTCTCTGCTTTCCTCCCAGCTCTGTCCTGTCTCCCATCGTGTTCTCCAGCTCTGCTTCCCTTCGTTACGTCTCCACCTCTCTCTCTCCTTCCCTTCTGTCTTTGGCTTATCTGTCTCTTCTCCCTTATCTCTGTCTGTCTGTCTGTCTTGTTAAAAGGGTCTGGACAGCAGTTCTCGCTGAATGAGCTTCTCTGGGGCCACAGAGGAAAGGGCAGCTCATGCTCCTCTGAGACGTCACGGAGGCCCCTGTCTGTCCATACACCTTCTCACCTGTCCTCTCTCCCACCCACCATGCACATCCGCCCGTCCACCCAACGTTTCCTGAGCTTGCTCTGTGCCAGATGCTGGGGACACAGTGACGGACAAGGCAGATGGAGTTAGTGGCTTCTTTTTCTGGGCTCCCTGAACCCTTCTGTGTATCCACATCTCACAATCCTAATCACTTTTACATTGTGAAATATTTTGTGCAGCTCCGCCTCTCTCGCCAGACTTTGAATGCCTCCAGAGCTTGGGCTGGGTCTTTTTCTATGTCCTAATGCCCAGCACCTAGAACAGAGGTACCTGGCATATCACAGCTGTCCGTAAATTCTGGTGTGTAGATGTCTGTGCTCGGGATCTGGGGGGTCTGGGAGTGGCCCGTGCCTGGGAATCTCCGTGCAGACAGCCCTTGAAGGGTGCACGGGCCTTACCGGAAGCCCAGCCCTCTCTCTGTCCATTTCTGGAATCTTCAGCTTTGAGCAGCCACGTCTCTGCTCTTCAGGTGACAACATGCTTCTAGTGGCAGCTCCGTGCCCTGTGAGCGGGGGCCAGAGTTCCTACAGTCGCTGCAGACCTGGGCAGTGCTGGGCAGCAGCGAGGGGACAGCCCAGCCGCCTGGGGTGAGGGGGGCAGCTGGAGGACACGCGCACCTCTTGATCGGAAGGCAGACCTTGAACCCATCCACCCAGGGTAAAGCGAGGCCTGGTTTCTATTCGTGTGACCTCCGCAGAGGGCTCCGAGGGCATGTTACAAACCAGAGCAGGGAGGAAACCTGCACCAATTAAATAAGAAAGCATGCCTGACACGGGTGGAAAGGCAAGTGAGGGAAGGAGCGAGGGGGTGAAGGACCCCGTGGACCCACAGCCCGTGGATCCTGGGACTCACGTGGAAAATCTGAACTCCAAAGTACTTGAAAACCAGATTCGACCTCGTTAATCAGCCAAACCACTGATTGACTCTTTTTACACAATGGGGAGGTTTACTGTCGGGGATGTCTGTTACCTCCGTATTAAACACGATGCGGCTTTTATTAATGTTTCGTTTAGCCCAATCTCATCTTTTGTTTCCAAACAATATCAAGTACTAGAAAAACACAAACATACACACACAAAAGAAACCCCACATTTTACTGACAGTAGTCATTCTGTTCTGTTTATCTGTCCAGCTGATGATGTTTTATTGGTTTGCATAATTCCTGAGCTGTGGGAGGGACCCTGGGCTCACTTCGAAGGGACCCCGAGCTGGGCCCTGGAGCCACACTAATGTGAGGCCCCTCTTCCCTCTCCCCTGTCCGCCTCAGACGGACCTTCCAGGTAACCCCTTCATGCTCCTCTGGCTTGATGGTGTACCCCGGGCCTCCCCGGGGCCTCCCCTGGCCTCAGGGCACATCCTTCTGGTTTAGGACAATCTTAGAACATCTTTGGACAAATAACTCTGCCACACAATCTCTGTCAGCTAGCGGAGGCTTGCTGCTGTAACAAAAATCCCCCTCAAAGTTAACAGCTTTACACACAAAGTGCTTACTTTTCTGTTCATGCAGCAACCAAGCGGGGTGGTCCTGGGGGGCTGGGGCTCCTGCAGGCGGGGATGGGGGGACCCAGGCGCGGTGCCTTCACCCTGCGTCTCTGCTGTGTCCTCCATTCCCCCCGTGTGGGTGTGAGGGAGGGGTCGCACAGGGCTGCGGGGGCTCGTAGCAAGGGAGTGAAGGTCCAGCGGAGGCAGCTATGAATGAAACCTGTCGGGGGGGGGGGGCCCTCCCATCACAGGGAGCCTCGGGCTGAATGTTGGGGAAACCACCTTCCTGTTCTTTCTGCCTCAGGGCTCGACTCAACTAAAGGGGAGACTGAAATGCGGTCTTGTGTGAGTCCTGGCGGGGAGGGAATGGCCTCTGGGAAACACCTGACACTTTATTTGCAGCCAGTTCTTCTTGCCTGAGTGAGAAATCAAGGCGCCTAGGCCAGCTGGCAGGGGCTGATGCGTCCTGCCCTGGGATCCCTCCAAGCCCCGCACTCTCTCTGAGCTCCCTTTCTCCCACCCGCCCCCTGGTCTCCCGGCCCCCGCCACTCTGGCCTACTTTCTGTCCATTGGGTTGCCCAAGTTTGGATGTAGCTACCTCAGGGCCTTCGCACTGACTTCCCCTGATTGGAACCGCCCCGCATGTGGCTGGCTCCTTCCTGTAGGTCTCCAGTGTCGGTTCTTCAGCGGGTTTCTTTTCTCATCAGACCACCCAGAGTAGGGCTGTCCCCCGGCCCTCAGGGCCAGTCACCCTGCAGGGCTGGCCCCTTCTCTGCTGTTTCCCCCCGTAGCTGATCACCATCTGACGTAGTATGTATCTGGCTTATTTATTTGGTTTCTTTTTGTCTTGGCCCCAGTCTTAGTTTACTCGGGCTGCTATAGCAAAATACCACAGATGGAGGGGCTTGAACAACAGATATTTATTTCTTGCAGTTCTGGAGGCTGGAAGACGGGGGTCGAGGTGTTTTGGTTCTAGGGGAGGACCCTCTTCCTGGCTTGTTAATAGCTGTTGTCCTGCTGTTTGCTGACAGAGCCTCCCCTCATCACATAGAGGGAGCTATCTCTCTATCTTCCTCTTCTTATAAGGACACTAACCCCAGCGGGCGTGCGGGCCCCACCCTTATAACCTCGTCTAAACCTAATCACCCCCAAAGGCCCCACCTCCTAATCCACCACATGCGGGGTTAGGGCTTCAGCAGATGTATTTTAGGGGGACACAAACATTCAGTCCATAGCGGCCCCCTCTGCGCGCACTGCAATGTGGACAAGAGGGGAGGGGCCAGTTGGTTCTGCTCAAAGCTACGTCTTCAGGGACTAAGGTAGCCCCCGGCACCTAGTGGCCCCTCAGGAATGTTTGCTGAACGAGCCGATGTGTCCGTGAATGAATGATCCCAGGGTTTCTGAAGACACCTCCGGTCCTGCCCTGCTGAATGGGCCCAGGTTCATCCTGGAGGCGACCAGCCAGCCACCTGCTCTGCCCCAGTGCGGGCCGGACATTTTATAACCATTATGTCATGGAATCTTCCCAATGAACTGAGAAGAAGGCATTCTGAGCCCCGTTGTAGAGGTGAAGAAACTGGGGGAGGGCCGGAGCTCACCGGAACCCTGCTTCCTCCCTCGGCCCCTGGGCCTGGTGGGGGCCCTGGCTGCTCTGTCCGTGACCTTGCGCGTACTTCTGCTCCTTCCACTTGGACATCTCCCGCCCTGTCTCTGACCGCCTGCCCCTGGGACTTGGGAAGGTTCCAGCTCGAATCTGCCTTCAGGGCTCAGCCTTTGCTCTTTCATTTGAAAAATCTAATTAAAAAACATGAAACACTCGCATATTGGCATGACTATTGGTTCCTAATCCCCGATGTGAAAATTTGGATTGCTGGATGAAGGGAGAGAGAGCTAACAGACTGCTGTCTCTGAAAGTTTGTCTAAAACGTCAGCTGATGGCGACGTGTGCTACTAGGTCCCTGAAGTGGCTTTCTGAGTGGCCCGGCTCCTGCCAGACTCCAGGGGCTGGGACACTTAGCTAAGGAGCTGGATTGAAGGAGGTGCTAACTGCACACTTAAAGTGATAATAATCGCTAATCGTCAGCACTGCTAATTGAGTGATAATTTTGTTCTTTCGAGGCGACTTAACCTTTTAGAGGTGAGGGTTTTTGAGAAGATTCCATGAGATAATACAATGTGAGCTCTGTTGGGGGAAAATAGAGAAATACAAATCCTTTCTTGGTTTGAAATGAGAGCTTTAATTTTGGCGTGATGCCTGCCGTCCAGGCCTTCAGCTGCAGGCTGGGCTGGGGGCGGAGGGAGATCCCGGGCCCTACCGCCTGTCTTGATCTACCTTCTGGGGCTGGGAATGGGGCGTCTGTGGACAGTGCTGTCTGCCAGCATTGGCTTCAGATGGTTGCTCGGGGAGGAATGTGGTTCCTCCAGGTAGGGACCACTTCCAGGTGGGCCCCTTGGGACTCTGCTTCCACACGCAAGCTGCCAGTGGAAAATATTTGCGTTATCTCCTGTTCCCAAGGAAGGGAGTGAGCAGGCTCGGGTTTCCTGAGCAGATCAGAAAGGAAATACTACACCAGGTGTCGCTGATGTGGGATCTGTTCTCTTGGGAAGGGTCCCAGAGAGACAAGTTTTCTTCACATCGGTGCAACTTCAGATCTGCCGGGAGCGCGTGGTGACAAGCGTGGGCGAGGGGACCAGCTGGAGTGACCTGGTTAAGGAGCGGGGTCACTGGTTGACATCCGTGAGCACCTGCTGCATACCGGGCACTTGGTTTACGTTATCTCTGCAGTAGCCACCTGGGTTGATGTTAGTATGTCCATTAACCCCGTTTTACAGATGACAACACGGAGGCTCAGAGAGGTTACCTTTCCCAAGGTCATGATCCTGAGAGGCTGGCGGTATTGTCATTATGATCATATTCTCTTTATTCTCATTTCACAGAAAAGGGGGCTGAGACCCATAGAGGTCACAATCCTGAGGGCTGGCTAGCCCTTCTGTTATTATGGTTATAATCATTCCCATTTCATGGGAGAGGAGACTGAGGCATGGAAAGTAATGGATTTTCCGGGTCCACCCATAGTAAACTGAGGCTGTGTTCTTTCCTCTGTATGAGGTTGACTTTCAATTTAATTTTGAACTCTTGGCTTTTAAATATTAAGCCTTTACACCAGTGTGCATTGATTCACACCCTCTAAGAGGCACCTGTAGTTACAGATGTAGATTTCAGTCTGACCATCTGATGAGTAGAGGGGTGAGCTTGATAACAGCAACATTCATTTTTCTGGAAGGAATTTTTGGAACGTATCGAGGTTTTCTTCGTGGCCCATATTGCATCAATTTTTGTGGCTGTCTGATGGGCAATAGAAAAGATGCCGTCTTTTTGCTTTAAGTTATCAGTTAACACTACGGTTTTCTTTTTTGTTGTTGTTTTCGTTTTTTTGGCTGCGTTGGGTCTTTCGTTGCTGCGTGTGGGCTTTCTCTAGTTGCGGCGAGCGGGGGCTACTCTTTGTTGCGGTGTGTGGGTTTCTCATCGCCGTGGCTTCTCTTGTTGTGGAGCACGGGCTCTAGGCACGTGGGCTTCAGTAGTTGTGGCCTACTGGCTCAGTAGTTGTGGCTCGCGGGCTCTAGAGCACAGGCTCAGTAGTTGTGGCTCACGGGCTTAGTTGCTCTGCGGCATGTGAGATCTTCCTGGACCAGGGATCAAACCCACGTCCTGTGCATTGGCAGGCGGATTCTTAACCACTGCACCACCAGGGAAGTCCCAACACTGTGTTTTTAATAATATCTTTTAGGTCTTTTGGGTCCAGCCCTAATTTTTCTTCTCCCCTCTGACCAGAACTGAGAGCAGGAAATTAAAAGGTCCCACACGAATTTCGCCATCTCCTCACGTTTCTTTCTCCTGGCATCTGTTGTAGTTTCTGCTTAGTGCATGTTGATGCTGTGTGATTTGGTGACAAAATACTCATAACTGTCATACGTCCTCGTGAATCACAGCATTGGCACTGTGCAGTGCATTTACCAAGTGCCTGCGATGGGCCAGGCGCTGGGCTTGGTGCCTGTTTTCTGGATGTAGAAGAGTGGTAGACGCTGCAGGACATCTGGAAAATGCGTACAGGTGCATGAAATAAAATAGATGCATCTATGTCTTGGGATGGTGACCACAGTCCTACAAGGGTGTAGGTGTCACCCTTCATTATATAGGAAGAGGATGCATCTGAGCTCAGAGAGGTTAAGTGGCCTTTCCGGCTCCAGAGCCAGAGTGGCAGGGTCAGAGAGGCCTGGAACTCGGGAGGGCCTTCGACTCAGGACTTTGCAGGTTTAAGCATCTGAGGTATGGGGCTGGTGAGGCCCCGACCAGGGGCTTGGCTTTGTTCTCTGAAAGTCTTATTTATTTACTTATTTATTTATTTTCGGCTGCGTTGGGTCTTCGTTGCTGCACGCGGGCTTTCTCTAGTTGCGGCGAGCGGGGGCTGCTCTTTGTTTTGGTGCGCAGGCTTCTCACGGTGGTGGCTTCTCTTGTTGCAGAGTACGGGCTCTAGGCGCGCGGGCTTCAATAGTTGTGGCGTGAGGGCTCAGTAGTTGTGGCGCACGGGCTTAGTTGCTCCACGGCATGTGGGATCTTCCCGCACCAGGGCTCGAACCCGTGTCCCCTGCATCGGCAGGCGGATTCTCAACCGCTGCGCCACCAGGGAAGCCCTGAAAGTCTTTTTTGTCACCCTGTAAAGGTGACGTCACTCATTATGCCAGGACTCCACTCAGGTCAGTACAGGACAGTGGCTGCAAAGCTGTGGACCACGGTGTTGCTGTCTGTCACCCACAGCACTTCAAACATTTGAGAATGAGCAACTTTATCAGTTTGCTAGGGCTGCCAGGACAAAGAACCCCAGCCCGGTGGCTTAAACAGCAGAAACCCATTCTCTCCCAGCTCTGGAGGCTGCAAGGCCAAGACCAAGGTGTCAGCAGGGCTGGTTTCCTCAAGGCTATGGAGGAGGGTCTGTTCCAGGCCTCCCTCCTTGGCTGGAGATGCAGTCTGCCCTCTGTCTCTTCACAGGCCTACTCTTGTCTAAGGACGCTGGTCAGAGTGGATTAGGGCCACCCTACACCAGCATGACCTCATCATACTCATTTCATCTGTAACAGTCTTATTCCAAATAAGGTCACATTCTGAGGTGCTGGGAGGTTAGGGCATCAAGATATGAATTTTGGGGGGAGACACAGTTCAATTCATAATAGTTACTAACCTTTAAAAAGTGGGAGCTGTTGCTTCAGAGTCCGGACGTTCAGGTTCTCTTGAAAATCTGGAGAGTCCAGCCACATTGGGCACCGTCTCAGAGCTGTCACCGGCCCTGCACCCCGGCCACCTCGCCCACCCCCCATGGATCACCGTGTGACCTTTGGGACACTGGTTGCAGGCACAGGCTGTGTGGTCTGG
>RJWK010026028.1:0-27306 GCA_004363435.1 Platanista minor
AACCCGCGTCCCCTGCATCGGCAGGCGGACTCTCAACCACTGTGCCAGCAGTGGGAAGCCTTATTCGTAACTAGTTTTAAAAAATGATGCCTCACTAAGATTGAGGGTAATAAATAATAATAATTTGGAACCTCTCTAATCCATACTTGCTTTATTCTGGGGCTGCTTTCTAATTCGATCTTTTCTTGTAGAAATACCCCATATGAACTCTGAGACTTTAAGTCAATGTGGCATCAAAAGCCCTTTACAGCTTCCCATAGCTAGTAGCTATGAGTTCCCTAGGCTCTTGTGACAGTCATTGGATTTCATGCCCGGCCAATAGAGAGTGCACTGTACATTCTCTAAATTGCTAGGCCTATTGCCTGAAGCACGGGCGGGTTGCGGGGAGAAGAGACTCATACATAGCATTTCAAGAAAGGAACATTAGATATAACCCCATGACTATTCTAGTCCAAACTTCTCATTTTGGAAGACTATCACTATAACAGACAAGCATCTCCTCTCCAGTATCGCTCAGCCGTGGCTAGTATTTTAACTGTCCCAGCTGAAGACCATAAAGAAATAAGACTAGAGGCCACAAAAGGCATATATACACAATGAGAAGGTGTTACAAGTTCTCTAAAGGAGAGAATCTTGACTTGCTTTCCTGTTTTTTCCAGATTTTTGTTTCTTAGGATACAAGGCTCTCCTCTTCTAAATAAAAAAGCAGGTGTCTAGCTAGGCTTTCTTGAGTAGAAACTATGATCTGATAGTCCCTTTTTAATCAAGGCTTGCGACTAGTTCCGTTCTAACTGGGGAGCCACAGCAATTAGGGAAAAAGCAAGAGGTGGGAAGGGGATGAAGAAAAAGAGAAGTATTAATTAAAGCTACTGCAGGGACAGTAT
This sequence comes from Platanista minor, assembly GCA_004363435.1. NCBI lineage: Eukaryota > Metazoa > Chordata > Mammalia > Artiodactyla > Platanistidae > Platanista > Platanista minor. The sequence continues at coordinate 885 of RJWK010026028.1, forward strand.
CACCCGCTCAGGATTTAGTTGTGAATACCAAAAGCACTCCCTCCACAGCCTTGCCCACTGCTCCTTAACCATGTTCTTAATTCCCTGCGGACAGGAACATCTCAACTTGACATGCATGCACTCTCACCTTCGCCCTTAAGACTTTCTTTAAATACTTTCGTGAGTAAGAGTAGGGAAGAATTCTGAGATTGTTTCCCCACCTACATTTTATAGTTGACATTAAAAGTACTTGTCAAATTTACTTATAAATTTGTTTGCAGGATTTAGTCTAAATATTATTCCAAGTGGAGAAAAATACCATCCTATTTTCTAGACATTATACAGTCTTTGAAAGAGGAACTAAGCTACCATAATTTTTAGCCTTGATTCTCTTATACTAAGCTGTTTAAGTTTCTACTCCACATTAAACTATTACAAAAAAAGAAAAAAGAAGCACATTTGAAGGAGACAAAATTACATAATCAACTATAAGATAGGTTAATGAAATAAATGCTGAACAATGGTATATCTTGTTTGTAGTCATGTCTCCAGCTTGAAACAAACGTATGACATTAAAACATGTTCCATCTTGAAATACCTTTGTAAATATGTCATAGCTAAAGTAAAACTATAATTTAAAAAAAAAAAAGATAAACACACTGCATGTATGCCTCTTGTGCAACCTGGAAACTATTCTAGGTACTTTCTCTCTGTCATAAATAGCTCCCTACATACCTTTGTTCTAACAACATTCTGGACTCCAGTGAAGACCCAGGATTCAAATGATTACTGAATAGCAGTCAAACTCTCATTAGGAAGCCAGCCAAAATATATACTATTTATTTTATTTATTTTTTTTATGGGAAACAATGCTTTATTTTTTTTAACATCTTTATTGGAGTATAATTGCTTTACAATGGTGTGTTAGTTTCTGCTTTATAACAAAGTGAATCAGCTATACATATATACATCCCCATGTACGCATACCCCGTTGCGTCTCCCTCCCACCCTCCCTATCCCACCCCTCTAGGTGGTCACAAAGCACTGTGCTGATCTTCCTGTGCTATGAGGCTGCCTCCCACTAGCTAGCTATTTTACAAAATACATACTATTTAAACTTAAGGTTTCACAGACTTCTACCCAAGCAGCTAAAGGAGCAGTGTGATATTAATTAAATCAGCATTTATTCTTTGCATTTATCAAAACTAAGGAGTTACTTTCCATTTCATAAATAAGGTAGCAAGTTTGCATCATAATGACTGCCAATATCTTTTTTAAATCTCCAAAGACCAATCTCTGGAAGAAGAAAAAAACCTACATATTGCTTCATTTAGCAGAATATGGTTCTAATATTAAAGAGAATATTAAGATGTATATAATAATAATATGAATATTAATACTATTTACTTACAGTTGACCCTTGACTAACACAGAGGTTAGGAGTACCAACCCGCACAGTTGAAGATTCGCATATAACTTCTGATTCCCCAGAAACTTAACTACTAATAGGCTACTGCTGACTGGAAGCCTTACTGATAACATAAACAGTCAATTAACGCATATTTTGTATGTTTTATATATATAGCTACATATATTTTATAGATTTATGACATACCTAACTTTTTAATTTTTTTGATATCTCTAGGCTATGTAGTTTCTGAGTTTTTTCAAATTGTCACAAATCTCAACAAGTTTTTCTAGGAGATGGGTCAAAAAAATCTTGCTGCAATTTATGTCAAAGAGTGTTCTACCTGTGTTTTCCTCTAAGAGTTTTATAGTGTCTGGCCTTACATTAAGGTCTTTAATCCATTTTGAGTTTATTTTTGTGTATGGTGTCAGGGAGTGTTCTAATTTCATTCTTTTACATGTAGCTGTCCAGTTTTCCCACCTCCTAGAGTAATGAAAATAAAAAAGCAATTATACTCCAATAAAGATGTAAAAAAAAAAAAAAAGAATATGTATATTGCCACCTTCTCAGAGAAGTGTTCTCCTTCCACTTTAACTAGAGTATCAGCTTCTGTAAGCCAGGACCTTTCTAGTTTATTCACTACTATATCCCTAGTGTTTATTATATCAGTGCCCAGAATAGAACAGGGATTCGTCTGTTAAAATACGTATCTGGATAAATGACTAAATGAATGAACGAATAAGTTTATGGTTTAACTCTTTCAGCTTTTATATTTTTTAAAACCAAAATCACTGAGCTTGTATAAAAAGTATGGGCTTTTAATTTTATTGTTGTTGTAATGTTGTAAATTCAAGCAAACAATTTAAAATAAAAAACCTGATCGGTGAAAAAAAACAAAACAAAAAAAACAAATGGGACCTAATGAAACTTAAAAGCTTTTTCACAGCAAAGGAAACAACAAAGAAGACGAAAAGACAACCCTCAGGATGGGAGAAAATATTTGCAAATGAAGCAACTTACAAAGGATTAATCTCCAAAATATACAAGCAGCTCATGTAGCTCAATACCAAAAAAAGAGACAACCAAATCAAAAAATAGGCAGAAGACCTAAATAGACATTTCTCCAAAGAAGATATACAGATGGCCAACAAACACATGAAAAGATGCTCCACATCACTAATTACCAGAGAAATGCAAATCAAAACTACAATGAGGTTATCACCTCACACTGGTCAGAATGGCCATTATCAAAACATCTACAAACACTAACTGCTGGAGAGGATGTGGTGTAGGGAACCCTCTTGCACTGTTGGTGGGAATATAAATTGATACAGCCACTATGGAGAACAGTATGGAGGTTCCTTAAAAAACTAAAAATAGAACTATCATATGATCCAGCAATCTCACTACTGGGCATATACTCAGAGAAAACTATAATTCAAAAAGACACATGCACCCCAATGTTCACAGCAGCACTATTTACAATAGCCAGGACATGGCAGCAACCTAAATTTCATCAACAGAGGAATGGATAAAGAAGATGTGATACATATATACAATGGAATATTACTCAGCCATAAAAAGGAATGAAATTGGGTCATTTGTAGAGACATGGATGGACCTAGAAAGTGTCCTACAGAGTGACTTAAGTCAGAAAGAGAAAAACAAATATTGTATATTAATGCATATATGTGGAATCTAGAAAAATGGTATAGATGATCTTATTTGCAAAGCAGACATAGAGACACAGACATAGAGGACAAATGTATGGATACCAAGGGGAAAGGAGGGGTGGGAGGAATTGGGAGATTGGGATTGACACATATACACTACTAAGTATAAAATAGACAACTAATGAGAACATACTGTATAGCACAGGGAACTCTACTTAGTGCACTGTGGTGACCTAAATGGGAAGGAAATCCAAAACAGAGGGGATATATATATATGTACAGCTGCCTCATTTTGCTGTACAGTAGAAACTAACATAACATTGTAAAGCAACTATATTCCAATAAAAATTAAAATATTTTTTTCTAATATGTTAATTGAAAAAAATCCACGTATAAGTGGACCCATGCAGTTCAAACCCATGTTGTTCGAGGGTCAACTGTACAATGTGGCCTAATTGTGTTCAGAAAGGACTTGGGGCACATACAATATTAAAGGTGACCAGTAAAACAGTGAGGGCCATGAGTGATGGGTTGTATTATTTTATAAGGAACCCAGAGTGTTGGATTTTTGATAGCAAGGATAAGTATTAAATTTTTTTAATAAAGTGAGTCTATATTAAAAGATTCATGTTTTGTATGGACACCAAGGGGGGAAAGTGGAGGGGGGTGGTGGTGGTGGTGTGATGAATTGGGAAATTGGGATTGACATGTATACACTGATATGTATAAAATGGATAACTAATAAGAACCTGCTGTATAAAAAAATAAATAAAATTCAAAAAATCCAAAAAATAAAAATAAATAAATAAATAAGTCATGTTTTACTCTTATATGTTACTCAAATTTGGAACACCCTGTAATTCTGAATCTTTTAAAAAAATCCCACAAGAATATGTAAAATCACAGACGATCTCTTCTGAAGATTATGAAAAAAATTTACAAATAAAGAAATCACAGTAAAGATTTTAAATGTTTAAATCATAAAACCAACAATACACCTTTATCATGAAACATTGGTAAATTATATCTACAAAATACACAAACTAGGTTAACAAACTCTTGTCTACCTACCACACGTCTTGGGGAAGATTTAAAGTTATGCTGCCTTTGATTTCATCATGGAAGCACATATATCCTAAGGTAGCTAATGTTACATACAGAGTTGTAACAATTCCCATGCCAATATTCAATGCTTGGGAGAAGCGTTTTGATTCTTTCATTTGGTTTTCCAGTGGAAGGACCTAAGAAGAGAATGCAAGTAATTTAAAACAATCTAATATCCCGTCTTATATGTACACAAATTAATCTTTCTATAGTTTATATGAGACACATAATTGTTGATGTGTTTATCTACGTGTTATACATTTTTTCACACTACAGATATTTTATTCTTAAAATAAAAAGATTTGAAATCAGCTCTTAGTAGGCAAAACTGTCTGTCAGGATTTTTAAAATAAACTTCTTACTCTGGAATAATTTTAGATTTACAGAAAAGATGCAGAGATAAACAGAAGACTCCCATATACTCCTGACCAGTTTCCACTATTGTTAACATTTCACACAACCTAAGTACCTGTGTTACAACTAAGCACCAATATTGGTACATTACTATCAAACTCCAAACTTTATTTGGATTTCACTAGTTTTCCCACTAATGTCCTTTTTCTGCTCCAGGGTCCCATCCAGGACAGCACACTGCATTTTTTTTTTTCCACATCTTTATTGGAGTATAATTGCTTTACAATGGTGTTAGTTTCTGCTTTATAACAAAGTGAATCAATGATACATATACATATGTTCCCATATCTCCTCCCTCTTGCGTCTCCCTCCCTCCAGAAGACGTGGCACATATATACAATGGAATATTACTCAGCCATAAAAAGAAACGAAATCAAGTTATTTGTAGTGAGGTGGATGGACCCAGAGTCTGTCATACAGAGTGAAGTCAGTCAGAAAGAGAAAGACAAATACCGTATGCTAACACATATATATGGAATCTAAGAAAAAAAGAAATGTCGTGAAGAAGCTAGGGGCAAGACAGGAATAAAGGCACATCACATTTTGCTGTCCTGTCTCCTTAATCTCCTCTGGTCAGTGGCAGTTTCTCAATCCTTCCTTATTATACATTACCTTGACAGTTTTGAGGAGCATTGGTTAGGTATTTGGTACACTGTCGCTCTATTTGGGTTTGTCTGATGTTTTCTTCATGACTAGACTGGGAAAATAGGTTTCAGAAAAGGGTACCACAGAGGTGCAGTGCCCTTCTCATCACACATGCTATCAACATGATTCATCACTGGTAAAGTGAATTTTGATCACTTGGGCAAGGCAGTGTTTGCCAGGTTTCTCTGCCTGTAAAGATTTTTCCTCCTGCCTCATCATACTCTATTCATTGGAAGTAAAGTCACTACAGATAGAGGGGATTAAATTAGAGCTCCTGGAGGGGGGGTATCTACATAAGTTATCTGAAAATCTGCCCTATGTACTTATTTATTTAATCATTTATTTGTATTAGTATGGATTCATGTATATTTGTTTTATACTTTGAGTATGAATCCCAAACACTATTATTTATTTTGTTGCTCATATCGTTCCATCTTTGGTCATCATGAATTCTATCAGGTTGGGTCCTGTGTCCCTTTGACATGCATCCATTCTTTTGTTTTTTGAGCACTTCCATACTTTCTGGCACTACAAGATGCTCCAGACCCACAATGAATTTCCTTGCTTCAGCCCTACAATCAGCTATTTCTCCAAAGAACTTTGGTTCCTTTGTTGGAGAATTGTATTTAGAACTCAAGATCTGGGTGCTGAGTGTGCTCATTGCTACTGAGTGCCACTGCTTCCAGTTCTCTCAGCAGGCAGAGTTAGGAAATATATGTATGTATACTAACCCATGTATATACATGTCTATAACTGTTTCTATATCTATCCATCTGTATCTAATGTCTGTCAATTTAATAAGATGAATATTTTCATTATGGGGGAAAAAAAAACCTTTAAAGGAAAAAAGGCTAACTGAAAAGTTAATTTTTTAGGCAAATCTTTGGAGATTTTGGCCATACGATTTGACCATGCAGTAAAAGACACTAAGTAATAATGATAACAAGTATTTACTGAGTGCTTACAATGTGCTAGGTATTTTTCAAAAGCTTTGCATGTAATACATCACATAGTATTTACAATAACCTCATGAGATAATAACTAATTTCATCTCCACTTTTCAGGTGCGTTCGTGAGGTCTACATGGACATTTTAAGTGATTAACAGAAAAGAGAACAGTGAACAATTTGTATGTTCCGGAGATAATCCAGACCTGAATTAAGAAGCTAAAGTCAAGAACGGTGTCAGTGCAGCTAGAAAAGGAGGAAGAGGGGGAAATGAACATTTATAGAGGCTCCCTCAAGCAGCATTAAGTGTTTTACACATAATCTCCTTTATGGAATAGATTTGGGGAAATATGAAAAGAAGACTCAACGTGTCTTAATTACTGACTGGAATGGGGAAACCAGGGACACAGTGGAAAGAAATACTCCAACATTTCAAGCTTGAGTGACTGGAAGTAAAACTAAAATAAATAGAGAAATGAGAAAGTGAAACTGCTTTTAGATTTTAAAAAAAAGAAGGTTATCTGTCAGACTTCGGAATTGTTGAATTTGAGATGTCAGAGGAACAAGACTTAACTGGAAATGTCCAACAGTTAACTAGAGCTTACTAGTTAAAGCAGAAATGAAAATCTACACTTATGTCTGTAACACAGATAAGTGGAGCTGTAAGAATTAGTGAGGATTCTATAAAGGAGAATTCAGAGAGAGCAGAAACCCAAGTAAAATGGCATAAAATTGTCTTTTAGTTCTGTTTTGTCTGTGGTTCATATAAATAGATGTTTATGAGTGGTTTTGCTCCCATACCAAACCATCAGACTATGAAACATAAGCTATGGAGTAAACAGCAATATTCAACTTTCCCCAAATCTACATATTCTAGGCTTGAAATGAACTGGAAGCATCTTTAATGGAAATATTTAGGATCTCAGAATTCTCAGGATGTTTGTATCTCTTGGTATTAGCTTTTTTTTTTTTTTTTTTTTTTTTGCGGTACGCAGGCCTCTCACTGTTGTGGCTTCTCCCATCGCAGAGCACAGGCTCCGGACACGCAGGCTCAGCGGCCATGGCTCACAGGCCCAGCCGCTCCGCGGCAGGTGGGATCTTCCCGGACCAGGGCACGAACCCGTGTCCCCTGAATCGGCAGGCTCAACCACTGCGCCACCAGGGAAACCCCGGTATTAGCTTTATGATAACATCATTTCTCAAAACAAGTATGATATGTATAAATCTAAGAAGAGAATTTATATTTGACTCTTCTTATGCAATAGTAACTTTGTAACAATTTCAATTCATTTAAAATCATCTAGTCTATAAAATATGATGTTTGGGATTTGTCTGAATATAACCCAGACTTGCTAGAGTAGACAGAATATAGATCAAACAAAATTAGCCATAAGTTAATGGGTTTTGAAGCTGGGTGATGCTTACATAGGCGTTCATCACACTATTCTCTAAGTTTTGTATAGGTTTGAAAATTTCCATGATAAAATTAAAAAATCATCTATTCAAATGTTCTCATTTTACAGATTAAGAAAAAGTGATACATCTAAGATAAAAGTCTTGGTAAGTAGAAGAAGTAAACTATAATTCAAGTCTATCACACCAAAATGCAAACCATTTTCTAGGAATAAAAAAATAGAAACAAAAGAAAAACAGGCATTTTTAAATGTAAATAAGTCTTTGTGTTAACTTAAGATTTTAAAAAGTAGTAATAAAGACTAAATCCTTACCACTCCTATGCCTTCAAAAGCAAATACAGCAGTACCAAAAAAGAGAGGGTATTTTTTCCAGCCAGCCACTATTGGAAGGTTGTGGGGATCTGGCATATTCTGGAGAAAGAAAAAAATAAGATGTCAATAAGTTACATCTTTACTTACTTGAAAGAATTTAAAATGGAAGAGCAAAATCATATACTTCGGAGCTTCACAGCAGCAACTGTGTATTATAAATGTGAATAATTCTTTCAATAAAAACTTTAAGCATCCTATGTTAAATGTAGCCAAGCTGTTAGAATTTCACTGCCAAAAGCAATTGTTTCCCTCAAGCCCACACATTCCATCTGAGCTAAATGCTCCTGATTACCTGTTTCCACCTGTAAGTCCCAGGCTGTTCTCACTGGGTATGGCTCCTGCCACAACAGGAAATACATAAGCATATTCAACGTCTGAGCTGAGAGCCATATAGTCAGTTATCAACCATTGCTGACGGTGTCCAATGAAATTCATTCCCCACTCTACTTTCATTGCTCTTTTGGTCTCTAAGATTTCCCGACTTTGGCTTTCTATCTCAATAACGCTGTGCTGTTCTCTAGAACAGGTCTCCTCGTGGTTTCAGCATCTTACTCTTTGACCTGACGGTTGCCATTACCCTTATTACTTGTGCCTATGCCTTGACTCTGGCTTTGATTTCTTGGTCCTGACTCATATAGCCTTCTTCTAACTCTCATTATCTGGAAACTCACAGACTGCACATCTTGTTCAAGATCCCTGGGTCCACACTGGCCACTTCTTCCAGCTAGCCCAAGTCTCCTCACCAGCCTGTGTTCTCTGCCTTTACCTGACTAGAAGTGGAATTCAATGCCAATGAAAGAGGATGAACAAAGAAACTGAAGTGTGACAGCAAAGGGAAAATTTGGGGAATAGATTTAGAAGATCTGAAGCATAGGTAGAACTGTGTGATATAATGGTGAAACATAAGCTAGGGTCAAAATGAAAAAAATATTAAAATGTTTGGACTATTGGATAACGCTAAACTGTACTTCAAGGCTCACATGGTTCCCTCTACCTAAGGAGTCTCCTTTTCTGCTCCACTAACCCCTACATGTCCAGCCAAGAGGTCACGAACTCCAGAAAGCCTTATGAGATCTTCCTGCCTGGCCTCTCACATACTATAACAAAGAGTCTACAGGCTTTGGAATTAAGATGGGGCAAAAAGGAAACATAGATCCATTGTAAGAGAATTTGTAATGAATTGCTAATGGAGATTTTTAGGACAACTGCTTTGGCAGCAATGTATAAAATGGACTGTATCAGGAAAAAATAGGATTCTCCACCTTTTCTGAGTCATTGGCTCCTATGAGAGATGAAAGCTATACAGCTGCTCAGTAGAAAAATGCATATATACATATAGAAACACTAAATCTTATAAATAATTTTAAGGGATTTGCAGATCCCCTGAATCCCATCAATAGAATATTTTAAGGAAACTGGGTTAAGAATCTCCAGACTGCTGACAATGAAATGAGTTGAGGTTATTGCATACATCAGATAAAGAGGTTACAGCCTAGTGTGGTGGCAGTGAGCTGAAGTGGTGGCAGCAAATAAAGGTTCAGAAGTGAAAGAAAATTATAAAATCACGTCTATACTCTCGTCTCTTGTGATTGGTTTAAATCTTAAAGGAATAAACAAAACACTAATGAGTTCTTTGCTTCGTGTTAGGCAGTGCCCTAAGGCACGATCCTAAATCTCACAACTCTAATAAGTCAGGTATTACTATCTTCTGAAGCAATAGCATACAGCCCAGAAACATACTGACCAGGATTCAAAACCAGATCTGACTACAAAGCCTATGCTTTCAACCTCTATGTCATATATTGCTTTTTCAACTAAGCAGTATCCCCCAGAAGGAAACCAGAGTTCCCTGATTATCTCCTGTGTGACACATACGAAGTAGAGTCTTTACTTATCATTACTTTTACCTCCAAAGTGAAAAATATTTACTTGTTAAGAAACATATGACACAGTTAAAAACATGTTATACTTACCCTAACAATGTATTGATAAATTATCACAAGACTCACAGCCATGGAAACGTTGGCAAGGAATGAAAGCACAAATAGATTCTTGAGCTCACGAATGAAGACCAAAAGAATTAGAAATGGAAGAAAGCAAAGCATATACATCCTTAGGTCAATAGTTCTTCTCTCACATGGATCTGATGAATTGGTACTATTCAAAACAAACACTTTACTCTCCAGGAACCCTTCATGAACCTATACAGGATTACCAGGAGAATAAGGAAGACGGGGGAAAAAAACTTCCATCAACTTATAATAATAAAGGAGAAATATGAAGAAAATTATGATCTATATACACTATGATAAATTCATTTACAATCAATAAAATACTTACATAGTTTTAAGATACTCTAGTGTCTTAGAAATGTATCTATCAAATTTAAGGATAATTAAAATAGGATAATCTTCTTTGCAAAATAACTTTATCATACTGTGAAAAGAGAGTTCACTAGAAAATTATGAGGATGGATTTACTAATTTATTGTGAAGCTTTGTGACTGTGATGCTCATGATGCCTAGAAAGGCTCAACCTGCTTCTGAGATAATCAAAAGTGGAAGCATCCTTGTCCAGAATGGCCATTGGGTATTCTACTAACAAACTTTCTTCAAAGTAAGAAACAATCTCTAAGTACCTCTTAGAAATGTACAGTACTCAAAATTAAATTTAGAAATCAGAGCCTAACTTTAAAGGTATTTTATAAAGCAACTGCTGATGAATTATCATCACTGTCAATACATATTTGTTAAAAATCAACTACCTTCATGCATGCTAGACACTAAATAAATTTTTACTAGAGCAAAAACTTCTACAAGATAAATCAACTTTGCCTCAAAATTTATTCAGCCACTTCTATAAACCTATATTCAACTTTCAAAAGAGAGTCAATGATTTATAGGCACCATTTATTAAAAATTGTCCTTGATTCATTTAATCACATAATCCAACTTACAAAAATAGAAATGAAATTATAGAGGACTCTAAAAATAATCTTAAAAACTCACAGCACAGGCAGATCAAACTATAATATAAATTCCAGTGAAAATCTATTTGCCCCAAATACTGTACCCTCCTTTGAACACAATGGAACGCAAAGACTTATCAAGTCTCTGGATACATAAATTCTTAAGAACCAGACCCTATAGTAATAACAGCAAGTATTTTCTGAGTACTTTCTATGTGTCAGGTACTGAACTAAATCTTATACAACATCTCATTTAATCCTCAAAACAACACTCTGAGGTGGGTGGTAGTATTAATATCAATTTATAGCGGAGGAAACTGAGGTTTAGGGAGGGTAAAAAAAAAAAAAAACCCTATATAATATCAAGCCAGTAAGTCCTGGTTCTAGGATTCAAACCCAGGCCTGAGACCCCAGAATCTAGCTTGTGACAGGTACATGTTTACCTGACCAAAATGCTGCAATCCTTAAAGAGGGGCCCTGCCCAAGTAGCTACCTGGCCTCCACCTTGACATCTCTCTCTCTCTCTCCTTAAATACAGTAACAAAAGGCCAAAAAGTCAGAAGTACAGAACAAAATCCTGATATGAATAATAATTTAAGTGTTTAATTTTACACTTATCCACAATAAGCAAACTTTAGTGTCAATAAAAATGTACATATCATCTTAAACTGCAGGGAATATATCTATTAGTTTTAAGTTATATTGGCAATTTATAATTCACACAGGACTAACAAACTCTCAGGTTACACCTTGCACCATTTAAGAAATGCATAGCTCTCATTTATCTCGTAATTGTCCGTTAAAACTTTTAATTTTATTTTCTATAATTTGAAATAGAAGCAAATTTGATAATTCACATTACTTGGCTTTTAAGAATGTATTTTATTTGTTGACCCAATTTCCTCTGTAACCATTTACAGCCAAATACTTCTGTATCAAAGAAGTACGTCCAATAATCAGATTAGATAATGATCAAAGTTAAGCTCTAACAAGGATACTGGTAAGAGAAAAGCAGTTATATAACCAATTTTAGAAAGGCCTGTTTGAGTCATTAGGTGCTTGGGAATTTGAAATCAATTCTACCACAAATCTCTCATAATAATTAGTATTCTTTGGCAGAAAGATGGTTATAAAAATTCTCAAGATTAAAAAATAAAGTAAAATAAAAATGTAGATACATACCCAGAGCAAGATTCAGGTAAACATTTGAATCCTTTGGTGCCCTCTAGAGACAGAGATTGGCTATCTAATAGGACTTCCTATGATCTCACATGTTTACCAAAATGCAAAACACTGAAATAAATATTATAAAATAAAATTACTAAATTCAGTTGTTTCCATTTAGATCTCAAATTTACTAAATTCTACTATTTATTAACTTTTCAATTCAGTAATTTAATGCTTAAAATTCCAAAGGCAGATTACGTTCTTCAGCAAAGCTAAAATGCAGAATTAAAGACACAATACGCTGCATTTGCATACTGCATATAAAATGCATAATGCATTTTTTTGTAAACCTTTTGTCAGCTGAGCCTCACAGTAAATTTATGAGGAACGTGGGGAGATTTTGCTACCGTTCCCATTTTATGAATAAGGAAACCGAGGCTTGACGAGGGACAAGAGGGTCTTACCCAATGTGTGAGTTAAAACTGAGAGCACGGATTTGAATTCAGATCTTCTGACTCTAAAGTCCATGGTCTTTGGTATCACAACATTTTTTTTCCTCTGAATGTAAAATCCCTTCCCAACTCTTCATGCCCAAATACACTATTTTGTCTACCTGACATTTTCTTGAGTATCTTAGAGTAAGAACAGAGAGGAGCTACTATAACCACCATGGACTAGAATCACTGGAAGCACCACAGTTCTTTTCCCCCTGTCGATTGTCCACAGTGGCTTAACAGGATCAAGAACAGCCATGTGACAGTTACAAAGCAGGAGATGTACACGTTTGTATGGGAACTAAACTCTTAATTCTTTGATTCGATGAAATACTGAAACTTCAATTTTATGTAGATTAAGGAGATAAAAATCTTACAAATTTTAACTGTAAAAGTAGTGGCAATTAGTTAGGTTTAATCAAACCATGTGTCTTTTATTGGAGATTGCTATCAAGTGTGAGAACACCTCTGCAGAGAGGGAAAAATCTCTGATGATGCTGTTTCAATGACCATCTGTCTGCTCTGCAGAGGTGAAGTGCTCAGCATTGCTTTCAGCTTTTCAAGTCTCAAGTCTGACTGAATGTCTTTCTCTATGTTGCTCTTCATGCCTCAAAAGATCTTTCATCTATCTACAGCAAGCTTCTCCTTACCTTCCAGAGAGTCACTTTTTCTACCTGGTCTTCTTAGGATATGTGCAAATGAGTTAAATTCTTCCATTCAACTTTGGAAGCATCTGATATCATTTCATAGGAGAAAGCCACCAATCCTAAGCTTGTATTTATTTTATGTACTTAACACAGTCTACGTCACACACATACACATACACACAACTAAAATCAGACGATGTCCTGCTCAGTGATGAACAATTAATATACTGTGTGGCAGCTATGTCAGGCACCTAAGTTTCTGCCTAATTCTCATGACCTAGGGGACACTGCTCATGCTCTGTGAGACTAGTTTTCCTCATTCATAAAATGAGCATAGAACTTACATTACAGACTAGTTGTAAAAAATTAAAGGATATATATCATAGCTTATAAATATAAGATTATAAGGCATTATTAGCATTATTTATAACTTTAAATCAAGCTTGTCAGTCGCTCTCCTAGGAGATGATAGAAAAGATATAGTACTACCATGCTGCACAATCCTAGAAAGGCACCATTTCCACTGTATTCTATGTAAATGACTGCTAAGATGGAATGTCTATCTTGCCAATAAATAGCCTCCTGAGTTAGCAGCCCTAAAAATATGTGACTTGTGGAACTAAATACTTGTAAAATCAAAAGCACATCATCTATAATGAGCAGTGCTGATAAAACCATCAACTCTCTTATTTATAAGAGAAAGACTCAGTGACCCTTTCCAACATTAAAAACCTAAGCTTGGGCTTCCCTGGTGGTGCAGTGGTTGAGAGTCCGCCTGCCGATGCAGGGGACACAGGTTCGTGCCCCGGTCCGGGAAGATCCCACATGCCGCGGGGCGGCTGGGCCCATGAGCCATGGCCGCTGAGCCTGCACGTCCAGAGCCTGCGCGTCCGGAGCCTGTGCTCCGCAATGGGAGAGGCCACAACGGTGAGAGGCCCGCATACCGCAAAAAAAAAAAAAAAAAAACCTAAGCTGGTGGCTTTATTAAACTTTGGCCTGCAGACCAAACCCATTCTACCACCTATTTTTGCAAATAAAATTTTATTGGAACACAGCCATATCTAATGTATTGTTGTCTATGGCTGAGTTGAGACAGAGATCATATGGCCTGCAAAACAGAAAATACTTATTATCTGGCCCTTTATAAAAAATGTTGCCAAATCTTGTTCTAAATATAAAATGAAGCAGTTTATCACTTAGAAAAATGAGTCAAATACACACATAGATATATACATATAGATTCTTTAGAACACATATTCACATGATTTTGCATTAAAATACCTACGAGAAGTTCTACATATTACTATATATAATGTCTACTACTGCACCATGTACTTGTGTATACTAATAAATGTTACTGATTAAAATAAAGAAGAGCAGAGGGTAAAGTAGGAATAATAGGCCAACTACCAGTTAAAGCACATAAAGAAATGTGCTTTGGCATTATTCTGATAGGGGAGTTTTTTTTATTTCAGTGCTTTGCATGTTTGTTCAAATGGACAGTCTCTACCAAGACTGCAAACCACTCTTAAAACAAACCTTTATAATATGGAGAGAACTACAGAACACTGTCCATTTCTGGACACAGTATCTTTTTAGACAATGGCAATAATTATGAGATTTTTAATAATGCCCACTTTTTAACTTCACTTTTTAGGCTGCTGGCTAATGCCTTATATACTTTTTAATAAAATATCAATGTAAAAAATATGCTACCTGGGCTTCCCTGGTGGCACAGTGGTTGAGAGTCCACCTGCCGATGCAGGGGACACGGGTTCGTGCCCCGGTCCGGGAAGATCCCACATGCTGCGGAGCGGCTGGGCCCGTGAGCCATGGCCGCTGAGCGTGCGCGTCCGGAGCCTGTGCTCCGCAATGGGAGAGGCCACAACAGGCAGACGCCCGCGTACCGCAAAAAAAAAAAAAAAAAAAAAAAAAATGCTACCAAAACATCCATATATCTGCTTTTGAGATCTAAATTCCAAATAACCAAGAATCAGTAAATTATGCCTGTTTTGATCTGAAAGAACAAGCATTATTGATATAATAGCAAGAAACGTAAAAATCAACAATAGCAGAATCCAACTTGCAAAAAAGAACGACTAAAGGAAAATCTAGAAAGATACATGATTTGTGAAAGAAACACATTTTCATATTCAACCACAGCTTACTCAGAGGAAATATGATGCCATAACTATGGCATCAGAAGAAAATGATTTCAAAAACTGGAGAAAAATACTTACTTGTTTCACATTTTCAGCTAAGAAGACAATATAAACACTACAGAATCCCAGCTGTGTTATCACCAGAAAAAAGTCAACCACACTCCTGAAAAGAGATACCCACAAATAAGTATTAATAAGAGCTGCTAAGATGTCGATGTATTTTTTCTTTTTAACTATTTTAAAACATTTCATAATAGTATTTATTCTTTTTACTTCATTACAATAAGAAATAGGCTTAAAGTATTTATTTTCTACAAAGAGCACATATTTATGATCTGTATATCACTAGAATTATTATTGAGCAAAAAAATGTTACATAAGTTAAAAGCCCATATTTTCCCATCATTTCCTTCTGAAATTCAACAGTTTAAGAGTATCTGTCTATAAAATGATTTTATGAAAACATTTCATCAGTTAGTTTAAGCCCACCTCTCCTACTTCTCAAGGTCTTTTTCAGATCAACTCAGTGTCCTTCCCAGCAAACAGGATGAACATATTCCCTACTATCCAAATCACTAATAAGAATAGGAATGGGAGAGGACTAGGGGCATGGCCCTAAGTCATTCCACCAGAGACCTCTCCAGGAGCTTAGCTCTGTTCATATTTTTTTAGATACTCTAAAAAATTCCAGCTACATAAAATAGCGTATGGGAGTAGGAAAGGGAAATCACCAGTCAAATGAGCTTTATTTGGGTATTATTATAATCAAAAGTCTGCCTACATGTTATTAGTATACAGGCCATACCTTTCCCTGTTGTTCTGGGAACAATTAGTGACACAAGAGCTTACTAATTCGTTGTAGTCTCTTGTTGGACCATTAATGTCAAGCTGTCAAGCAACCTAGTCTAAAAAATCTACAGACCCTCCTCCTCGCATTTGAAACTTGAAGGGCCCGTGCCCATCTTCATTCTTGCCCTAACTCTCTAGTTCTCTATGGTTCTTCAGGGATCTCATGTGTTAGTAACCTTGGTACCTTGAAATGGATTCAAGTTTCCTCTCACTGACGAATTACATATAAGGTATTCCCTTCAGATCTCTTCATCCACCTTTGATTTTAGTATCCTTACCAACAATCATTCCAGCCACTTCTATCTGAAAGCATTCTTTTTGATAGAAAAAAAATAGACAAAGTTGCCTATAGACTGGGGCGAAAAAGGAAGACGACAGGGTCCTGGGGGCAAATCCCTAGGGCATTAGGGCTCTGTTTTCTTCCTTCTCCTACACAGCATATCAGGCTGTGAACTTTGAGCAGCTCATAAACACATCTAACGTCCTGAAAATCCCCAGAAAGGCCATATTTAACCATAAACTACTCTACTAACACTGCTCTTTTCCTTCTTTTAATTTCCACCGCACGTATCATTTGTACCATAGTCAGCATGTTGTGAATTGCCTGTGCTTATTTTCCAGTCCTGTATTTACCTGATTTTGATTAGCCATGTCCACCAATAATAAAGTTACATTTAAACAATACAAAAATAAAAACAAGATTATGCTAAAGTACATACTTCGGATGTCTTAAGAACATGTAGCTAAACACCACAATTTTATTTGAAATAGAGATAGCAACACTTCTCTTGCTTTTTTTCCTTTACTTAATTGTTGAGCATGATTATACCAGAGGTTAGGTAGGTGCTTTATAAATATCATTTTAGTTAGACTACCATAATAATCCTGTGATGTATTATTATAAACTCATTTGATAGTGAAAAACTAAAACAAAATAAAAATACTTTGACCCAGGTCATAAATTTGTAAGATGGTAGAGTTGAGAGTTGAATCCAAGTCTGTCTAACTCTAAATATTGTTTCCTCCCAACTTTATCACACTTTTGTTAACGTATCTTGCCAGATTAAAATACTTAAAATTAATGTAATTTTAAATATTACTAATACTTAAAATAATTACTAATAACATAGCAAGTACTTACCGTCCCCATGCTGCTTGCTTCTGCAGACAACTCCAAGGACTTACTTCCATAGCAAAACTCACAGTGTCACTATATCCTAATGTTGATCTTTTAAACCTGAAATTTAATGACATACATGTATATGAAAAAGAAAAATTTTTAATTGGTCCATAAATCCATTTCTGGAAAAGAACATCAGATAAATGGGCTATACACTGACAGAGGAGTTTTCGAAATTTCGAGATCTTCATACTTCTAAAGTTATCTCATGAAATTAAAAATTTTTATAGATGCTTCTTACCGGTATATTAGTTTTTATCCACTGTTAAAGTTTATGTATTTGTTGAATTCATATAACGTAGTATTTGTGTTTCACTGATTTAAATGTTTCAATTATCTAAAAACATCAACTATACTGTTCATGCCTAAATTATTCCATTCTTAGAACGGCATTATTTAATACATCTGTACAGGGCTTTATAATATATTGTTACACAAACTACCTTATTTAATCATCAAAACAGCCATGTTGTCTCTCCTTTTTTTTTTAAGTATATATTGTTATTTAAAGATCATAAAGGACGTGCCCAAAGTTTTAAGAACATTTAGCAACAACAAAAGAGTTAAGATTAGAATATTAGTTTATCAGAAGAGACAATATTCATTTTTTTAAAAAGTTGGTTCACTATCCAATAGAATCATTTTATGATGCAAAAATAAAGAAAACAAAATATTGTTTCATTGACTATCTACCAACCCACATATCAGCAAAGAGCAACGAAGGCATTACACCCAAAATGAAATTACTAACAAATTAAAGACCATTATTCTTTAACTAAAAGTAGCCCTGCTGCCTCCATTTTCCCCATATAACTTCCTGGATTTTTTTCACTTACACTACATAAAAGAAACCATTCTATTTCACTTCTTTTAAAAGAAGTATATATATTCTGACTAGATTGCAATCATATGAAATGCTACCTTTTCCCATATTCATTATCCTAGACTTGTCTATGTAACAGATTATAGGAAATACAACTTCTAGTTGCAAAGCACAGTAGAAATATAAGACTATCTGATACTTTAAATAAATATATAGATTTAAAATAAATTAAATAGACTTGACAAATCCACATTTACCTCTGACACAGAAAGTGACTGCAACGTACCAAAATGTGCATACAGTGAACAGAAATAATTCCTATAAACACAAGGCTGATTGGTCCAAGCTGTGAGGGAAACATTTTATAATATTTAAATATTTCAGTTTAATAAAAATCAAGTTACCTTATAAACAATGAGACAACAGACTACTAATTTTCAGTGAATAAATATTTGTTAGACAAAATGATTAAAGAGTCATTTGCATAAGGGAAATTAGTGAACCTGATACAGAAAGAATTTAGTAATATTTAAGACAACCACATATGGTTCCATCTTATCGACTTGGCTATCCAAACCTATGAATGTAGAGTATAGGTATGCAAGTAGAAGAGAATACAACATCATACTTAACATCAGATGGCAAGTCCGTGACTATCAGTGTCTCACCATTATAAGTATATGCAACTATGAATCATTATCTAAATGACTAAAAAGCACTGTATCATCTGGGATTGCAGGCAATCTACTTCTTACATAGATTACTTGTTGAGGATTACGTGTGAGAAACTGTGCCTAGAAAATAATTATTTGAAAAAGTGGTACATAAAAATTTTCAAGTATTTATTTACTAAAATTAAAATGATGCCTGATTATTGAGAGACAGACAAAATTTTGCCAAAGTTTATTTTTATAATCAGGAATTTTTAAGTTTCTCTAAATTAGGGTGGACAAAGTCCAATGCAGAGAAAGATGATAGTTACAACTGTTGTTAAGAAAACTGGTCAGTTAAAAAAAGTTAAATATAATTTCACTACTTCATAAGTGAATTCTCCCCTATCAGGATTCTCTATAATTACAATAATTGGTTCTAACAAAACTTTTAATATTTGTTTTCAAAAAATATTATTATTCCTTTTTTACCTATTATTCTTTAAGTCTGAAAACTACATATTTTATTTGGAATCTAAAAAACTATAAAATTTCACCAATACAAATACTCTATAAATATATTTGTTGATATGAACATATTACTTAAATTCCTGAAAATCCAAAAGAATAATAAGATATAAGCATACCTGGAAAAATCAAATAGTGATTTAGGATCTTTCTGTCAAATATTATAAATAAGTAATTAAGTAGAAATGAAAAGAGTAATTAACTCTCATTTTTAGTTAGATATTATTATCACAGTTCACATAATTTTATCAGCAACAGCTAAATGATTATCTAGTTGTCACCTGACCAGGTTATATTTGACTAGGTCAGATGTGAACTTGTAAATTTTGCTGTAAATTAAGACTGATAACTGTATTTTAATTAGAGATTACAAAGATGAGTCTTACCACTATGCCTGCATTTTTTATTGCCAGTGGAAGTCCTAAAAGACCAGTTCCAATATTTCCCTTAAGAAGATGCATAAGCGTCTGTACAAATCTGAAAAGTAAAAGTTGTAAGATTTAAACATTTTAGAACAAAAGCTATTAAAATCACATGACCATGGTTTTAGCATTGGAAGGGAACTAAAAATTAATCTAGGCAAGGAATAAAATTAATATTTCCATTCAACCAAAGTTGAATGAGCCAAAAGTTATATTTGGTTCAAGTCCTATCTTTGCTACTTAAAAGTGGAATACAGGGGCTTCCCTGGTGGCGCAGTGGTGGAGAGTCCGCCTGCCGATGCAGGGGACACGGGTTCGTGCCCCAGTCCGGGAAGATCCCACATGCTGCGGAGTGACTGGGCCCATGAGCCATGGCCGCTGAGCCTGTGCGTCCGGAGCCTGTGCTCCGCAACGGGAGAGGCCACAGCAGTGAGAGGCCCACGTACCGCAAAAAAAAAAAAAAGAAGTGGAATACAGAGGGTTACTATGGAGATTAAATGAGTTATTTAAGTGAAAGTATTTTTGTACTTATTAAAGTAATAAAGAAAAGGTAATTTTCTCATAAGATTCTTTGCTGCTATGATATTCAGAACAATGTTGAAGATTATATACAGTTAAGCTGGTAAAACAGCAATTTATTGCACTATCTATGTAATCATGATA
This sequence comes from Platanista minor, assembly GCA_004363435.1. Taxonomy (NCBI): domain Eukaryota; kingdom Metazoa; phylum Chordata; class Mammalia; order Artiodactyla; family Platanistidae; genus Platanista; species Platanista minor. The sequence goes on from RJWK010026028.1 coordinate 21,395, forward strand.
TTAAACATAGTTGATCTATGATTATCAACCTCAGGGAAGTTAATTAAAAGAAAAAAACATACAATTTCTAGAACTATGTGTATCATCAGGTAAGATAAATACTAATTAACTTTCAGACAACATGAACTCCCAAGGGATTTCACCTAAGAAAAGTTTCCAAGAGGCATTTGAAGGAGGTCTCTTGACCAAGAGAAAACAAATTAAACTAGGAAGAATAGCATAAATTTTTAACTTATGAAACAAAAATGCCTAAAATTTTTTTTTTACTTTATTCTTTTTTGATCAATTAAAATGTTACTTTGCTTAACTGTTAAATCACTATTAGAATAACACTTTATTCAAATCTATTAATGATGACAAAATAACAAAAAAAGTTAAAAAATAAAGTTCCACTGCTTCCCTGGGACCATGACTTTGTTTCATACCATTCACTCAACATAAAGAAGTGTTGGGCTTCCCTGGTGGCGCAGTGGTTGAGACTCCGCCTCCCGATACAGGGGACGCAGGTTCGTGCCCCGGTCCGGAAAGATCGCACATGCCGCGGAGCGGCTGGGCCCGTGAGCCATGGCCGCTGAGCCTGCGCGTCCGGAGCCTGTGCTCCGCAACGGGAGAGGCCACAGCAGTGAGAGGCCCGCGTACCGGAAAAAAAAAAAGTGTTTACTACCTACTTCCCGCGGTCTAACTCCTAACCATTTAAGAAGCCCCTTCTCTTAAAATTTTTCTTCCTCTCAATCTGATCTCCCTTCTTTCAAGATCCATACCATTTGATACATATCATCATTTTAGTAATTCCTACACACGGCTTTGTAATTTAGATGTATTTCTTCTTTCCCAAATAGACTATAAATGCCTTGACGGTGGGGACCATATCTTATTCATCTTTGTGTCTTCTGTAGTATCTACTTAAGTGCCTGGTCCATAGAAGATGATTACAAAATATACACTGAGTGAAAAGAGAAAATGACATTTAACCTTAACACTTACGAAATACCCTCTTGATCATCAAGCTGGTAATGCTTCTGAACAGGCAGGAGCTCTTGCTCATGTTCTTCATCTGATGTCCCATCAAAGTTTTGCTCATTTATTAAGGGTCTCATTACATCCATATCTTTAAAAAGAAAAAGTGCTTCACTATCATTTTAAAACTTGGGTTAAAGCTTGGATAAATAACATTTTTAATAGTAGGACATACCATTTGTACGCATCTTTACTATTTCTACCCTAAGTTAATTCACATTAATACTTTTGAGTTTTACCATATTTAGAAAGAAACAACTAGACTTATTTGCTGGATATTTTGTTTGCACTAAGCAGTGCAAAGTGAAAAGCATAAGTATTCAATGCAAAATGTTTTCTGTTTTGTCTACCTGAGGTTTACAGTAAATGATGATAGAATTATGGGGTGAAAAATGTGAAGAAGTAATAAAATGAACTTCCATCTCTTGTTAGCTTCAAATCATACTGAGTACATAAATGGTAATCATATTTTTATTTATTTTTATTCTTAAAAATTAAAAAATATTAAATTGAAGTAGAGTTGTATGATATTATATGTTACAGGTGTATGTATAGTGGTTCACAATTTTTAAAGGTTATACTCTATTTATAGTTATAAAATATTGGCTATATTCCCCATGTTGTACAATATATCCTTGTAGCTTATTTTATATCTAATAATTCGTATCTCATAGTCCCTTACCCCTATATTGCCCCTCCCCCCTTCCCTCTCCCCACTGGCATCCACTAGTTTGTTCTCCATATCCGTGAGTCTGCTTTTTTGTTATATTCACTAGTTTGTTGTATTTTTTAGATTCCATGTAAGTGATATCATACAGTATTTGTCTGTCTGACATAATACCTTCCAAGTCCATACGTGTTGTTGCATATGGCAAAATTTCATTCTTTTTTATGGCTGAGTAGTATTCCATTGTGCATACATACCACACCTTCTTTATCCACTCATCTGTTCATAAACACTTAGGTTGCTTCCATATCTTGGATTTTGTAAAAAATGCTGCTGTGCACATTGGGGTGCATGTAGCTTTTCACATTAGTGTTTTGGGTTTTTTTGTACATATACCCAGGAGTGGAATTGCTGGCAAGCATAATTTTAAATGCTTTAAGAAAATTATAAAGCCATTCCAATCTTTAAATTTTTAGTATCAAAATCTGTTCTTATATCTAGTAATTTTTAGCATGATTTTGCTCCTTCTGAGGAGAAAGCTAACATTAGTCATCACTGTCTGTGTTGTTCTCGTAAAATTCACTAAATTCAAGTTTATTGAGATGACTGATATGAATTAGTAAGGTCTGAAGTATAGGATATTTTAAAGAAGTGAAAGTTTGTTCCATTCAAATACATACAATAAACCTATGTAACAGGGAATTGGGGTAACCTAAATGATTTAGTTGGAAATGACTGATTGACATAACTTTTTAAAACGTCTTATTTTGTAATAATTTCAAACTTACATTAAATTTGCATGAATAGCACAAAAAAAAACTCCCACGTACCCTTTACAGGCTCAACAAATTTTAACATTTTGCCATGTTTTCTTTTTCTCTCTCAAATGTTTATCACTTTTTATTAACTATTTGAGAGTAGGTTACATATATCATGCCATTTTACCCTATCACTAGCATGTATTCCCTATGAACAAGAATATTTTCCTGAATATTCACAGTACAGTTATCAAGTTCAAGTAGTTTAATATTGATCAATATTTTTATTTAATCTACATTCTATTTTCCAGTTTCATCAACTGTACTAATAAGGTTCTCTTAGTAATTTTTTTGCAGTACAGGATCATGCATTGCATTTAGTTGAGCTATTCTACTAGTTATCTTTGCCATTTTATCTTTTATGGTGCCCTTATTCCTCTTTTTTTCTTATTCTTTTACTATCTTGTTTATCAGTTTTAAATGGTGTCCTTTGACTTCCACCTATACAACAATTAACGGTCTAATTCTACTTTTGCCTTTCTGTGTCTCTTATTCTCTCATCTTTCAGTTGTATTCTTTCTATCTACTTTGGCAATATACAAAATGCTTTACATACTGCTGTTCAATCATGTCCCCACTCATGTCTTAGACTTAAATCTACAATCAGTGTATTAAATGCTTGTGATCAGTCCTCTGCCAAAGTTTCCTCAATCATCCCTTGGCTGGAAGAAGTTCATTCTCCTGTAGAATGTGCATCAGAACCACCTGCAGAACTTGCTTAAACACAAATTGATATACTCCATGCCAAAGCTTCTGATTTTAGCAGGTCTGAGGTGGACCTGAGAATACACATTTTTAACAAGGTCCCAGGTGACTCTGATGTTGCTGGTCTGGGGACTACACTCTGAGAACCACTGCTCTTGTAGAGTGCTCAGGAAGGACTCATGGGCTCAGTATTCCCTGAATTTTTGTATGTTTTAAACTATATTCTATAGCCTTGATATGAAGCACAGCTAGATAGATCATCCTTGGCTCACACTTTCTAACCTTGAGTTTCTTGGATTTTTATCTTATACCATACACAAAAATCAACTCAAAATGGATTAAAAACTTATATGTAAACTTGAAACTGTAAAACTTCTACAAGAAAACATAGGAGGAAAGGTTTAGATATTGGTTTTGGCAATGATTTCATGAATATGTCACCAAAAGTACAGTTAACTAAAGCAAAAATCGGTAAGTGGGACTACATCAAACTAAAAAGCTTCTGCACAGCAAAGGAAACAATCAACAGAGTGAAAAGTCAATCTAAGGAATGGGAGAATATATTTGCAAACCATATATCTGATAAGGGGTTAATTTCCAAAGTACATAAGGAACTCCTTCAACTCAAGAGCAAGAAAAACAAAAACAAAGAAAAAAGAGAACCTAATAACCTGATTAATAAATTGGCTAAAGATTTGAACAGACATTTCTCCAAAGAAGACATACAAATGGCCAAAAGATGCTCAATGTCACTAATCATCACGGAAATGCAAATCAAAATCACAATGAAATGTCACTTCATACATGGTAGGGTGGCCATTATCAAAAAGCAAAAGGCAAAAAAGCAAAAGGTAAAATTAATTTTGATAACATTTTATTTAACCCAATATATCCAAAATACTATCATTTCAATGATAATGTAATCAATATAAAAATTAACAAGATATTTTACATTCTATTTTTCATACTAAGTTTTAGAAATCCAGAGTGCATTTTACAATTACAGCATATTTTAACTCAGACAAACCATATTTCAGATCAGATGCACAAATGGCTACAGGCTACCATGCTGGACAAAAGTAGCTTTGTGCAGAGGCACAGCATGATCTGATTTATATTTCAACCAGGATTCCTCTGGGCCAATCTTTTCATGTACAAAATGAGAGTAGTAATTTCTACCTCACAGGGGTTTTGTGATAGTGAAATGGGATAATATATATGAAGCATAGAGCCTCATCCTTGGCACATAATAAGTAACCAATAAATGTTAGTTTTCTTCCCTTTCCTACATAATGAAATATTAGAAAAAAATTTTGCTTTACAGGATTTTAAAATATAGATCTGACATGAAATTAACTCATTTACTACTACTAATTAATAATTCTGAGCACTTATGGGCTACAAACTGTGCTATAATACAGGGTATGCATACAGACAAAATATGTTATGCCAGACAGAAGGAAATTGAGACTAGTGAAGGAGACAAATACTTAAAAACCTAATATTGGATAAGCTTTAATAGTGGTAAGAACATATGAAATAAAAGAGGAATACTCATGCAAAGTAATTAAAAATTACAAAATCCAACTTACATTAGACATAAAGTCTATTACTTGCCAATGTCTTGCCTTTGGCCAAATATTGAATTGGACAGCTCTGAAAAATGCCTGTGATTACTATAGTTAAGAATTAACAATGCTTTATATGGTGTTAGAGAATGTTCTGATTTCATTCTTTTACACACAGCTATCCAGTTTTCCCAGCACCACTTATTGAAGAGACTATCTTTTCTCCATTGTATATTCTTGCCTCCTTTGTCACAGATTAATTGTCCACAGTGTGTGGATTTATTTCTGGGCTCTCTTTCTGTTCCACTGATCTGTGTCTGTTTTAGTGCCAGTACCATACTGTTTTAATTACTGTTGCTTTGTAGTATAATCTGAGATCAGGAACTGTGATTCCTCCAGCTCTGTTCTTTTTTATCAAGACTGTTTTGGCTATTTGGGGTCTTTTGTGTTTCCATACAAATTTTAAATGTAATTGTTCTAGTTCTGTGAAAAACATCATTGATATTTTGAAAGCAATTACACTGAATTTGTAGACTGCACAATGGAATACTGCTCAGCCATAAACAAGAATGAAATTTTGCTATTTGCAACAACATGGATGGACTTGGAAGTCATTATGCTAAATGAAATGAGTCAGACAGAGAAATGCAAATACTGTATGATATCACTTATATGTGGAATCTAAAAAATACAACAAACTGGTGAATATAACAAAAAAGAAGCAGACCCACGGATATGGAGGACAAACTAGTGGCTACCAGTGGGGAGAGGGAAGGGAGAAGGGACAATAAAGAAGTAGGGAGTTAAGAGGTACAAACTATTAGGTATAAAATAAGCTACAAGGACATATTGTACAACGTGGGGAATATAGCCAATATACTATAGTAACTATAAGTGGAATATAATCTTTAAAAATTGTGAATCACTATATTGTACACCTGTAACTTATATAATACTGTACAGCAACTATATTTCAGTTAAAAAAAGAATTAACAATGCCTTATAAAATAAAACATTATTAATCAATGGATATCAAACTACCTAGACAAAATTATTTCTATTTACAAATAGAAAAATAGAAATGAATAAGAAATACTAGCTTCATTCAATATTATAAAAATAAAAAAAAAAAAAAAA
>RJWK010026029.1:0-27305 GCA_004363435.1 Platanista minor
AAAAAAAAAAAAAAAAAAAAGTGTAAATGCTATTTCTTAGCCTAGTGATGGATAACATCACAAAAAAAGCTTTGAGGTCTCAGAACCGTGAAAATTCAAATACAGTGGCTGGACTACATGCCTGTTTCAAAGTATAATAATAAGAGGATATGTGGTCATTCTGTTTACACAAGTTATGAATTAACACATATATTTACACTGTAAAAAAAGAAACTTTGACAGTGACATCTGAACATTCTACAAAGTACACATTTATTAGTGGCATCTGAAATATGCCAAAATTAGAATTAATAGGTACATAGCAATAAAGATTATATATTATATGTATAATTTTTTATATAACTAGACATGTTCTAAGTATGACATATAATCGGCATTATATTACCTTGTTTTTTAGAGTTATTTGGATGATTTTTCTTTATTTCTCAATAAGAATATTGATACATTAATTAACTAATCTCAAGTATAACCCAGCTTTCTGCAAAAATCTAGCTACAAATGCATAAGAATTCTAATAATGAACGCTTGGTGTTAATACGCTAGAGCATTTCTAGTTTTTTTTGTGGCTGAACTGTTTGACACATGATGAAGCTATAACCTCCAGTATGGCTATGAACCCTAACATCTGATGGTAGAAAGGATATTTTAACCTGCTGAAATTTTGACCTTTGAATGTTTATTCTCATAATGTTAGATGGTATCTGAATATCCAAATGAAAAAAATGTTATGTTTCTTAAGTTTTCTGGATTTTTTTAGATATTATTTTGATTTCATTAATTGGCAAAAATCATAAAAAATAGTAAAACTGGTGAAATTAAATTTGAGGATAAATTAAGTCAGCATATGGGAATTGTTGTCTATTTCTTGAACTTTTATATTATGAACAGATTTTTGATAAGCAGAAAGAATCTCTTACAGAGGATTTTTCAGTTAATATGTTTGTAGATGATATTTCAGAAGTCTTTATTCATTTGACAGAAGAATGTGTACACTTACTATATTTGAATAAGATCAGATATAATTTTTCCTATTTGTAAATAAGATTTATAATTTTCATTGTTCTAGAGTTGTGCAACAACCCAAGGCAATTTTTAACTCTGCCTCTGTGATTTACCGAAGTACATGAAGCAGATTCAATCTAATCAGATTACTCCTTTGGCCATGTTTTGTACAGCATTTCCTCTACTTTCCTGATATTCTCCTCAAGGACTTAAGAGCAGCTAGAAATGCTGCATTTTCCCTGAAGCTGATTGAGGATAAAATCTCTTCCAAGACTGCAGTTCTATTTCACAAAGATGAAAGACAGCCTTCTCCACTAAAATCTGAACCAGACAATCATACAGGACTTCCTACCTGATACTGGCAAACAAACCTTAAGTTTGGTTTCCCCAGAAACAAACGATGATATACATTTGGTTAATATAACAAGCCATGCCCCTTTTCTATTAGTCAGAGTAAGCAAAAGATTACTTGAAATGAGTTTATAGTCACTTGGGGTAGATAAAAACATTTCAGATCATCTGCCTACTTGTTTTAAACAGAAAGTTTCAGTATACTGAAATCTCCTAGTTCAGACCAAGTAGTCATCCTTGAAGTATCTGGAGAGTAGTGGAAGATAAATACTTACTCTCTTAAAAACGGTAAGATAAAGTGCTACAATGTGCTCTATTAAAATTAAATCGATTAGTGCTTCACACAACCAGTGTGCAGAGGCTGGGCACTGACAATCAGCCATGAAGTGGGGGCTGCCAGTGGTAGTTCCAGGAACACAGCAAGGGTTTGATTAAAGTGAGTTTTCTACCATCTGTGGTCATGTTATACTTGGGATAGTTCACATATTTGCAAGGGCAGCAGTAAATATGCCAACAGAGGCAACAGGTTTCCTTGAAGCAGAAAAGAAAGTGATCAATCAAGTTAAAGCTATGGCTTAAATCTGATAGCAAAGGATTCAGAAAAGTGCTGACTTTGGCATTCTATGTGAAAAGACCATCCAGGATTGAAATATGCTAGAAAGATAATTCTTACTTGGACGATTTATAATGAAAATTTTAATTTGTTCTAATATTTGTCCAATTAAATCAGTTAGAGAAATGTTGGCTGAAAGTCAACCTTTACATTAGGGAGCAATATTTTTAAAAGGGTTTGGCTGGAAATTATGGCACCAATGTTTTATTTTATTTGGATGAGAGGAAAATTAGAGAAGGAAAAGATGGGGGAAGAAAAACAATTGGACAAAAGGTGACTTTTCCTTCCAAAAACAATGTTGCAATCCATTTATCAATCTCCTGGTCCCATAAAATCCTTTTGTAGGAGTCAGGCTTGTTCATTCATTCAACAAATATGTATTGTGTGCTTACTTCACAGAAAGTATCAGTGATGAAGCCCTAAGGGAGATAAACATCCCTGGCCTCCAGGAGTTTACATTCTAGGCTTAACCAATATGAAAAAATAGCTTTATAACTATATTTAGGGATATTGCATCTTCTTTGATCATAATAATCCAGCAAAAAGTAGCATCTTGTCAAGTAATATAGTTTTTCTATTTGCAATAAATATGTCACATCTCTTCCTTGATTTTTCAATGCCCTATATTTTTCCTCTTTACTTATTATCATCTTGCTTTATATTTTATAGAGAATGAAAATCATTCCAAAAGATGTCCAAACATCTCATGATCAAATTTATAACTCACCTGCATCTGCCAGTAACTTATTTCCTTTTACTGAAGAAATGGGGAAAATTTTCTTTCTCTTAGCAATGGGCGGTCACTCTGCTTCTTCTTTATGACTTTACCTCTTTGGTTCTTTTCTCTCTTCTTGCATCCTTATTCTCTCTCTCTCTCTCTGTCTGTCTCTCTCTCCCCTAGATGGTTTTCATATGCCAGAAATAATTCCTTCACAACATGTTTCACATCATGACACACATATAAAGTTACAATAATGTTAAATCACACTGGAGAAAACTGGTGAGACTGCCCAAGTATTGAGGCAAGTAGCTACCCATTTCTTAGGCCATCTGGAGCATTACAGGCACGACTATGGACCTGAACACTTATGTAGGAAGATTTACATAAAAGATGAAATGTCTTTAATCTTATAATCAAGCAAATAAACAAAACCTTCCTTTACCCCATATGGCCTATTCAGCTCCTTTCTAGTCTCCTTTATATCTAAAATTCTTTCAATAATTTTATGCACATGCTTTTCCCAACCATTTCCTTATCTCTCTCTTACTCTTCAAAATACTCTAATCAACTTGCCTTCTCTGAAACTACCATTGTCAAAATCAACAAATCTAATGCATATTTCTTTGCCTTTAATTTGAAAGCTTCCTTCTTTGAACTCTATTTCTTCTTCACTTTCATAATTTGACTTTCATAATTGATTTCAGAATTTCCTGGCTTTTTTCCTGTGCCTTCCTAATTATATTATTTCTCAGTCTCCATTGCTGACTCCTCTGCCTCTGTTTGACTTAAGAACTAGGTTTTCTTCCCTCCTGCTTCTTTCTCCTGAGATCTTCTTATCCAGTCACATGGTTTTCATTACTATATATGTACTAATAAAACAAAACTTAAATTCTCAGTGTAGCCTTCTTGTCTTGGCATTTCCATTTGAATGTTCTACTGGCGTCTTAAATATAATGAGTCTAAAATTAAATTCTTCCTTCCCTTCTTCTTCAGTCTTCTCCATCTCAATAAAATTCCACAAAACAATAAGTTTTGTAGTAAATAACTCGAGTCTTCTAGATTCTTCTCTTTTTTTCACCCTTCATAACCAATCCATCAGTAAGTCTCAGTAATTTAATCTTTCACACCACATAGAATCTATTCTCTTTCTTTTCTCTTCTACTACTCAGCTCATTTTCTCTCACCTGAATTACTGAGATAAGCACCTGACATCTAGCCTTACTTTCCTCCTTTCCTTGGAAAAGCAAAATGATCTTCTCAAAACACAAATTAAATTATTTCATACCTCTGAATAAAACATTTCAAAGTACATAAAATCTATACTCTTCCATGGTTTACAATGCCCTGGACAATACAGCCTCTGCTTTTGTCTCTAAACTTTTCTTGGTTTACTGTCCTTTGACTAACAGACTCCTTGCTTTGCTTTCAATCACTCATTTCTACTATCTAAATTTTTTTCCAAATAGGGATATTTTTGCTTATAATATTCTACCCACTTTCTCTTTGTATGACTGGCTCTTGCTTATCTTTTAAGGCTGGACATAATTGTTTTCTACACTTTTTGTTTTCTGACCATCATATCTAGAGTTGGTCTCTTCTGGCATTCCTTCTCAAGGGATACTGTCCTTTCTCTTCATGTTACTTATTTTAATTTTAAATTATACTGTAACTGCTTACTTATCAACTGTTGTACCATCAGAAGATAAAACTTATAAGGTTAAAAAATATTTTTGTCCTCTTCAAATAAATATGGCAAAGTGGTCTCACACAGTAGGAGTTCAATAAATTTTTGAATGTTTACATTTTAATATGGCAGACTGAGACACATGTCTCATTTTCTCTCTTCTTTCTCAATGCCCCATTAAAATATATGGAAGAAATTAAAACAAAAAGAACATGAGGATATTCCATTACTGAATACATTCTTCAACAATGTCTAAAGAACCAAAAGGAAATCACTATTACAGGTTGGTTAGAGAGAGCAGAGGAAGCTACAGTCTAGAATATACACTAATGCAGCTGCATCCAGGGAGGGAGCCAAGGTGAGCAACAAGTTTAGCAAAGGGAGAGGCAGAGATATGTACATAGTTGGAAGCAGAGGAACTAATTGAAGTTTTATATATAGAACTCTTGATTTACTTATTCCTCTCCTCTCTACTCTATGTGGTTACAGAAAGCTTTCAGCTAGTCACTTAAGCCTTGGTAAAAATATCAGAACTTTTTTCTCTATGGAAATTATAAAAATTATCTGTAAAGTTAAAGCTGATACTTTGTTTTATCACACCAGATTAAAATTTTATTCTTTTTGGCATTTAGGAATTTTCCAGGGAAATAAGTAGAACCTCATCCAATACCTTAAAGCAAAAGACGGCTGACTTTATTTACTTACCTAAGTACATAGAGGTTTTCTTTACTTCCTTAATTTAATATATGAATAAATGATACATCACTCAACAATGAACATAAAAAAAAAAACCAAGACAAGTAGAAAAGAATGTCCTAGAGGGACCCAAAAATATATTAGAAAATATTAACAATTAATCAACACTTGCATTAGTATTCTTAGAGAGATTTAATTGGGATTATTGGAGACAACTCTAAGAAAGTAAACGTATAACTTCAAATTTAAAAATAAAACTACAAGAAAAGGAAAATTATTTTGAGGGCCTCTCCAAAAATATAGAACACAAAGACAAATAGCTGGTAAATATAATTTTTGAAAATAGAAATCAAAGACAGTCAGGATCAATGTAAGGTGTCCTATATTTGACTATATTTAAAACTTAGCAGAGGCCAAGAAACCAGAGTTTTGTCAAGAACAGGACCTAGAGTGTTCTGAGTAGAATGAAGAAAGAGACACATACTTAGATCTATGAGTGTAAAACGTCAGCATTCAAAGTATTTAAAAGTTGTGAAGTACTCCAGACTGAAAATAAATCATGATAAGATATCCATTAATAAATGAGAATTGAATGACAACAAACTTGTTAGTTATACTAAAAGGTTGTGGAGAAAACCATGAGAGTAATAAAATATTCCAGTCTTTTATACCTAGCCAAAAATGTCATCTAATGTGGACAAAGCCATTTTCAGGACCTTAAACATTATCTCCCATGAACCCTATTTTAGGAATTTACTGAATTAGAGTCTTAGAGAAACAACTGGTAGCCATAGCTTATGGGGAGGGGAAAAGGTAGAGAGATTCAATTTCTCTTAGAGTCTTCTATGACAACTGTGCTACAAGTCTAGGGACAAAAATTCAAATTAGACAAGGAGGAAAAATGGTTGGCAGTCACAGGAGAGGACTTTAAGAAACAAATAGGAGGTATGATAGAACTGATATCAAAATAGAAATGTGGAAAATCCAAAGGAAAAGATAAAGGTACAGAGTTCAAAAAATGGGAGAGAAAACAATCAGAAGTCCATCGAAACATTAGAAATTACAGTTCAAATGAGAAATAAACTTTGGTCTCAGCAATTCTGTGTAACATTTTGCTTAATGGAGGTTGAAATTTAGTGTTTAGTGCTACTATGTAATTAGATTTTACATATTTCATCTTGTGCTTTTCCACACAAGTTAATACTATTGAATACTGAGATTAATCCACAAGCTTATAACTGCATTTGAACGTATTCATCATTTGAGAGTTATTTACAGAATTCTATTAGATTCTTCTCTTGATATGCACCTTTTAGTATGTCATTATACTGAGGATTAATCACCTCTATTTGAAGTTTAGGTGGAAGCTCCTCAAATGTACAGCTGAATGGATTTTGAAATGTGAAAATTTCTTTTACATTTGCATCAAGGTACAAAAAAATAAAATAAAATAAAATAAAATCTGGATCAGTAGTTTTTGCTCAGGAAATATATCCACCACAAATTTGCATGGGAAACGAGATCTCACTTTTTATTTTAACTTGTTACAGCATGGGAAGCATTTAAAGCAGCTTAACATTACTTGTGACTCAAACAACATCAGTTGTTGAAATGACTATGCTCCTGCATACACTGCACATATAAGCACTATTCTGCCTTTTACTTTTAGTTTGATTCATTAAGAAATATTATCATGTCTATAATAATGATTGAAGCAATTATTTTCATTCAGAAAAAAAAAAAAAAGCAGTTTTGGTCCTGTGCTCAAAACAAACAAAAAACCTCAGTGAAATTTTATCACTGCCAAACCATCAAACTTCTGTGAAATAGGTCAGGTCAGATTCTTTAACTTCTATTTCTAACAAAATTTGATGCGACTGATAACAGTTAAGTCATAAGAGCAAATGAAGTTCATATTTACAATAACAAATGATGGAGGTCAAAAGTTTTCCAGAAAATACCTGCATGAATATTATAATGAATGTCCATAGGCTTTAACCACACAACATTTTCACAAGTTTTTAAACTTTGTCCAACTTTTCCTATTTCTACTACACATGCATTTTTATCATCATCTGTTGTAATATATCTTACCAGATTCTTCAGGTTTTACTGAATTCATGTTTACTCAACTTCTTTGAAAGTATTCTTTCTGTCCACAGAGAATATTCACATAAGTAGATTTTTTAACTACTTCAATCTTGGCATTGACTCCTCAAATAATCTGAGCAGTATCAGTATCTGTTGACTTGGCAAGAACTACAGAAAATTACTTGAAATCAATTGCTATGTTTTTTCTTAATTAACTATTGCAATTTTACTCAAGTTCTCAAATCTTTGAACAATTGTTCTCACTCAAAAGTTATGAGTCCTAACCAAGTTTATTTTTTCTGGGTACTTTGATCACTGCAATCAGACACAATTTAATTAAATGGCATTACTTGTTTGGTTTATGAATGAGCCATTCAGAAACTTATTTTAGTTCCAGCCTCATTTTTAGTTTTTATTTTTGTGAAGAAATTCTGACATCATTAAATCTCCCATTTAAAATTTTCTACCTTTTGTCACTTTTCTGTAAGTTAAGAATATTGTCATAAGTGCTTATGTTGACATCAATGAATATTATATTCTTTTCATACAATTATAGTTGAATAATAAACACAATATTTGTCAACTAATTCTATAATAAAATAAACTATAATCTTAAAAGTATGACAAGATGAGTATGCACTTGAATTAAATAAATAATTATTAGCTTGAGGTCCATACACAAACAGGTGACAAGCTGCATTTGGTCCATGGGCCATGGTTTGCTGACCTGGTCAATTTGGACTATATCAAAAGGCTTTCTTGCCCACTGACTTCTGATTGGGTCTGTCAATGGTAGTACTGCCAAAGGATTGGTGGAAGGGAGAAGAATGAGTTTGAAGTATTTATCCCCTTGTTGCTGACCGCTCTCTGTGGGATTATTGCAGGTTGTTTGTGTACATTAGCTGAAGGTTTTAAGGCTGCAACCTTCCACCTGAAGGTTTTAATTCTTGTCAGGCAGCCTTCTACACACAGCTCTCTCTCTTTCTAGGTTCCATTAACTATTCCTTTCATTTGTTTCTTCATGTTTAGGTATATTAAGGAGATTCCAACATTACCAACACCGGCCTTATGCATTGCCCTTATGGTTTCCTATGCTGTGGCTTTATAAATTGTTAACTAAATTATCCTAATTTGTGTAATATAGTTTCTGCTGGGACCCTAACTGGTCCAAATATTAATGCTAATTTTTCAGAGTTAATGTATTATGACTTTATATCATTTCAAAAATATTAGGCACTTTCTAAGTGTAACTGCGACTGCATTTCTTTCCTTTCCTGGCATACCTTCTTATTGCAAAAATTTGTGTTGAAGATAGAGGAGGCTGGCAAGAAAATCAAACCCAGGGTGGAGTGAGGGAGAAAAAGAATTCTTACTCTGAAGGTTAACTCCAAAGTCTGGCAGGTAAATTCTCTCTAGTTATTTTTGTGGTTAAAAATGTCCTCTAGCTAGTGGTTTTTACAAAATCCCTCTTAACTTACCACTGAAATACCCAGAAAACACAGAACAAATATGGAAACTATCAACACCACCAAACACTTAGGAATGATTTGTATGCTATTCCATAGTTGGAGAAATTTTCACCATTTATAACACAGATGGAATTGAATTGAAAAACTAATTTGAGTTTCCCATGAGTATTAGGTACACAACTGTCAGTATGATTGAAGATCAAAAGACCCTCTGTTTCTCTCCCTATCTGCCTCTTGGTACAGGAATGCATTTCCTTAACTAATTTGGACACAGCCATACCTGGAAAGTATCAATGTTGGTTTTGACACTACTCCCCAACTCATCAAATTATTAATTAGGGTGTAAATAAGGCATAGCTAAGGAAAATTGCCTTCTGATTTTTTTTTTTAATTATGAATCCAAGAAACATCTCTTGAACATCTACCATATGCTTGTCTCAGTATTAGGTATTGGTAGAATAAGACAATGTTCTCTCAAAGAACTTATAGTTTGGTGTGAAAATAAAACAATTAGACAGAATTTAGAACATGATGTCTCATGGGAGTATAGGGTTTAGGAGGTCAGGGAAGTTTTTCTGAAGGAAACAATATATCTAAAAGGATGTATGAAGTGTTATTTATGCTAGGCAATATAAGGAGATACACTTTGGAAAGAAAAGCATATGCATAGTTGTGAAAGAAATATAATTTCCAAAAGAAAACACGGAGACAATAAATGAATGGAATTTAGAAGAATCCTTTGTCAGATAAAAAACAAGTCCAGACTTTATGGGGTTTTTCTGTTTTGTATTGTTTTTAAAAAGAGGGATTCTATTTGATATTTTTATTTGAAGAGGGCAGGAGTGGGACTCTGGCAAAGGGGAGATTATCACTGCAAAAAGGAGAACATTGGTACCATGAGCTATTCAAGGTTCTCAAAGGTTAAGCAAAAGAAGTTTTCTTTTATAAGGAGAAGTAAACAAGACTGGAGAGAACCAAGTATGGGGAAGCAGGATGAAAGTGTGGCATAATTGGAGTAGATCAGAGACTGTTTTACCTTGATACTGGACTGCACTCCAGGGAGGCCTTAAGGAAGTACTGCAATGCTGGCCCAGGTCAAAGGTCAGTCAGAGTTCAGGGTCCCAGGAGAAGTATAGAAGCTTAGGCAATATTTGATAATAAGCATTTTGTCCACATTGATCAGGGAGCAAGCAGTTCAGTTAATCATTTATGAACAAAGAATGGAATTTGGAGATTCTTTGTCTGACCTTGCCATAGGTAAAAAAGTGGGACATTCTTGAACCTTATGTAAGTCATAGAGGAAGAGTGGTTCCATGCTTTAAGAGGTTTATGAGAGAGAGATAAGATGGCAGAGTAGGAAGACCTTGAACTCACCTACTCTCATGAGCACACCAAAATCACAACTAACTGCTGAATAACTATTGATAAAAAAGACTGGAATCTACCAAAAAAAGAAAAAAAATAAAAGATAATCTACAACCAAAAACATGAAGAAACCACGAGCCAGTAGGAGGGGTGCACATGTGATTTAATCAAATCCTATACCAGCCAGATGGGTGGCCCACAAAATGAAGAATAATTATATCACAGAACTTCTCCCACAAGAATGAGAGCTCTGAGCCCCACTGCAGACTTCCCAGCCTAAGGGTCTGACATCTGGAGGAGGAACCCCCAGAGAATTTGGAACTGAAGGCCAGCAGGGCTTGATTGCAGGAACTCCATAAGACTAGGGGAAATAGAGACTCCACTCTTGGAGGGCACACACAAGGTCTTGTGCACACCTGGAACCAGGGCAAAAGCAGTGACTCCATAGGAGCATGGGCAGACCTACCTACTGGTCTTGCAGGGTCTCCTGGGGAAATGGGGGCAGCTGTGGCTCACCCTGGGGACATAGACACTGGTGGTGGAAATACTGGGAAGTATTCAACTGCATGAACTCTCCTTGAGTCAGTCGTCTTGCTTGGTCTTAGCACCAAGACCTGGAACCACTCAACAGCTGTAGGCCCCGGTGCTGGGATGCCTCAGGACAAACAATCAATAGGGTAGGAACACAGTCTCATCCATCAGCAGACAGGCTGCTTAAAGACTTCCTGAGACCACAGCTATCTCTAGACATGCCCCTTGACATACCCCTGCCAATCAGAGGGCCGTGACCCAGATCCACTCACCATTGGGCAGACAATGACCCCTCCCTCCAGGAAGCCTCTAGATCAGCATAATCCACCAGGGGGAAGACACCAGAAGCAAGGAAACTATGGTCCTTCAGCCTGTAGAACTAACACAAACACAGGTCAGAACTTACCCAGGGACCAGCTGGTTCCTGGCCCTTGGGTGACAATAGGGGAATGTACTTCTGGTATGCATAGGACATCCCCTACAGAAGGCCACTTCTCCATGGTTGAGAAACATAACATAGCTACTACATACATAAAAACACAATAGAAATTTAAACAAAATGAGACGGCAAAGGAATATGTTCCAGATGAAGGAACAAGATAAAACCCCAGAAAAACAAATAAGTGAAGTGGAGATAGCCAATCTGCCTGAGAAGGAGTTCAGAATAATAATAGTAAAGATGATCCAAGAACTTGGGAAAAGAATGGATGCACAGAACAAGAAGTTACAAGAAGTTTTTAGCATTGAGTTAGAAAATATAAAGAATAACAAGCAGAGTTGAAGAATACAATAACTGAAATGAAAAATATACTAGAAGCAATCAATAGAATAACTGAGGCAGAAGAATGGATCAGTGAACTGGAAGATAGAATGGAAATTCAATTGAATTTCTGAATGGAAATCAGAGCCACAGAACAGAATAAAAAAAAAAAGAATGAAAACAAATGAGGACAGTTTAAGTGATCTCTGGGACAATGTCAAACATTCATATTATAAGGGTCCCAGAAGGAGAAGAGGGAGAGAAAGGGCCTCAGAAAATATTTGAAGAGATAATAGCTGAAAAGTTCCCTAACATGGAACAGGAAACAGTATCTCAAGTCCAAGAAGCACAGAGAGTCCCATATAGGATAAACCCAAGGAGGAACACACCAAGACATATAGTAATCAAATTGACAAAAATTAAAGACAAAGAAAAAATATTAAAAGCAACAAGGGAAAGCAACAAATAACATACAAGAGAATCCCCATAAAGTTATCAGCTGATTTTTCAGCAGAAACTCTGCAGGCCAGAAAGGAGTGGCATGGTACATTTAAAGTAATGAAAGGGAAAAGCCTACAACCAAGAACACGCTACCCAGCAAGGCTCTCATTTGGATTCAATGGAGAATGATTTACAAAGAAGTTTTACAGAGAAGCAAAAGCTAAAAGAATTCAGCACCACCAAACCAGCTTTACAACAAATGCTAAAGGAACTTCTCTAGGTGGAAAAGAAAATGCCACAACTAGAAATAAGAAAGTTATGAAATGGGAAACCTCACCAGTAAAGGCAAACATACAGTAAGGTAAGAAGCCATCCACAACAAATATGATATCAAAACCAGTAATTTTGACAGGAGGAGAGTACAGGTGCAGGATATTTGAAATGTTTTTGAAATTAAGAGATTAGCAACTTAAAACAATCTTATATGTATATGGACTGCTATATCAAAACCTTATGGTAACTGCAAACCAAAAATCTAAAATAGATAGACACACAAAAGAGAAAAAGTAATCTAAACACAACACTAAAAATAGTCATCAACTCACAAGAGAAGAGAACAAAAGAGAAAAGGAAGAAAAAACAAACAAACTACAAAACCAATCCAAAACAATTAGCAAAATTACAAGAACATACATATTGATAATTACCCTAAATGTAAAAGGATTAAATGCTTTAACCAAATGACATACACTGGCTGAATGGATACAAAACAAGACCCATATATATGTTGTCTACAAGACACCCACTTCAGATCTAGAGACATGCAGACTGAAAGTGAGACGATGGAAAAAGTTATTTCATGCAAATGGAAGACAAAGGAAAGCTGGCTTAGCAGTACTCATATCAGAAAAAATAAACTTTAAAATAAAGACTGTTAGAAAAGATAAAGAAGGACACTACATAATGATCAATGTATCAATCCATGAAGATATAACAATTGTAAATATATATGCACCTAACAGAGGAGCACTTCAGAATATATAGGGCAAACATTAACAGACATAAAAGGAAAAATTGACAGTAACACAATAATAGTGGTGTACTTTAACACCTTACTTACATCAATGGGCCAATTATCTAGACAGAAAATCAATAATGAAACTCAGGCCTTAAATAACACATTAGACCAGATGGATTTAATTGGTATTTGTAGAGTGTACAATCTGAAAGCAGCAGAATACACATTCTTTTCAAGTGCACATGGAACATTCTCCAAGATAGATGTGATGTACCACAAAGCAAGCCTTAATAAATATTTCAAAATTGAAATTATATCAAGTAACTTTTCCAACCACAATGCTATGAGATTAGAAATCAACTACAAGAAAAAAACTGCAAAAAACACAAACACATGGATGTTAAACCATATGCTACTAAACAGCAAATGGATCACTAAGGAAATCAAAGAGGATATCAAAAAATACGTAGAGACAAATAAAAATAAAAACACAATGATCCAAATCCTATGGGACACAGCAAAAGCGTTTCTAAGAGGGAAGTTTATAGGAATAGAGTTGTACCTCAGGAAACAAGAAAAATCTCAAGGAAACAACTCAACCTTACACCTAAACCAACTCGGAAAAGAAGAACAAGCAAAACCCGAAGTTAGTAGAAGGAAATAAATCGTAAAGAGCAGAGCAGAAATAAATGAAATAGAGATGAAGAAAACAATAGAAGAGATCAATAAAACTAAAAGATAGTTCTTTGAGAAGATAAACAAAATTGATAAACCTTTAGCCAGACTCATCAAGAAAAAAAGGGAGAGGGCTGAAATCAATAAAATTAGAAATGAAAAAGGAGAAGTTACAACTGACTCCACAAAAATGCAAACGATCATAAGAGCCTACTACAAGCAACTATATGCCAATAAAATCAACAACCTAGAAGAAATGGACAAATTCTTAGGAAGATACAATCTCCCAAGACTGAACCAGGAAGAAATAGAAAATATGAACAGACAATCACAAGTACTGAAATGGAAACTCATTTAAAAACTCCTAACAAACAAAAGTCCAGGACCAGATGGCTTCACAGGCGAATTCTATCAAACATTTAGAGGAGAGTTTACACCTACACTTCTGAAACTATTCAAAAAATTATAGGGGAAGGAACACTCCCAAACTCATTCTTTGAGGCCACCATCACCCTGATACCCAAACCAGACAAAGATACCACAAATAAAGGAAAGTATAGGCCAATATTGCTGATGAACATAGATGTAAAAATCATGAACAAAATACTAGCAAACCAAATCCAACAATACATTATTCCAATTATACACTATGATCAAGTGGGATTCCAGGGATGCAAGAATTTTTCAATATCTGGAAATCAATCAGTGTGATAAACCACATTAACAGACTAAAGACTAAAAACCATATGATCATCTCAATAGATGCAGAAAAATCTTTTGATAAAATTCAACACCTATTTATGATAAAAACTCTCCAGAAAGTGGGCATAGAGGGAACATACCTCAACATAATAAACGTCAAATATGACCAACCCACAGATAGCATCATACTCAATGGTGACAAGCTGAAAGCATTTCCTCTAAGATCAGGAACAAGTCAAGGATGTCCATTCTGGCTACTTTTATTCCACATAGTTTTGGAATTCAAAAAAAAAACAAAAAAGATGTTTCTGAAACACAAAGTGTTGGAGGTGGGGAAAGATTTCTTTAACCATCTCTGTTTTTTAGGATCACAGCATTCACTAAGGTAAGTTCAACATTGTCACTTTAATGTATTGTGTGATCTTAGTTGTAGATTTATCGTTAACTTCATCTGTATGAAATGTCAGAGACCAATCCTTGTGGGTAAGACATGATTCTGCTTGAGATCATCAGAACCAAACAAATATGTTCCAGATGTTGAGAAATGAACTAGTTGTTAAAACTTACTCATGCACAACTTCCATTTCAAGTTGTATTGTTGTCATCTGATTGATTTAGGGGTTTATGCACTAGCACCAAATTACCTTCACTCTTCAGGGCTTGGGGCCACAGCACCTGAAATGCAAAGTGCTGTAAGCCATTACCCTTATTTCCTGCCCAGTGACTTTTTGAACTTTGGAGATTCAAATGACTATGTGTGAGGTGATGGAGTGGAATAAGGAAACAATGTTCTTACTATCTCAAAAAACAGTACTTCCCCTGGATTATTGATTTTTTTTACCGACCCGGGGTTTTTCGACATGGGGACAGTTAGTGAGGATAGGGTCAGGTGACTTTTACTCCTCTCTCTCAGTTGTGGTTTCAAAGAAGTGACACAAGGTAAGAACATTGTTTTTTTCCAATTCCTGCCAGATTCTGTCAATGGATGGATTCTGTTTCCCTGTCCTTAGCTGGACTTGGAGATTTTGTGGGCTTTTTCAGTGTCTCCTTAGGAATTTTCGTGAAATAGCAGGAGAGACTGTATTGGAGGGGCTGCTTGTCAAATGCTATTCTTAACCAAAAATCATAAACTAAAATCTTTAAAAAGACAATTTCTGCTTAAATCAATGAACAAGAAGGCAATTTAGGTGCTCAACAAGAATTTTGATATAACTCAAAAGAATCTGTAATTAAATATGACAGATCAGCCTTAGAATTAAGCAATTAGCCTATGTCCTTTAGCTTTAGATGAAATAAAGTTTGGGCTAATGTAACTTAATGTCTAATAAATAACTGCAGCAAGTGAATTAATACATGTGAAAACTCCATCATCTGAAAGCTTAAACAAAGGGAACTGACCGAGGTGGCCTTAACATTCTTCTCAGAATGACAGAATTTTAGACAAGTTTCTTCCTGACTATAGGTCCCTCAATTTTCTTAGAACATTTACTTTAGAAAACTTTTAATTGTAAATTTATTCCCCAGACTCTGAGATTTAAGTCTTCTCTTATCCTGTAGCCAGTTTTACAAGCAAGGAATGTCTTTCCCATGGAACTGGGAGCCATCCTTTTGAAATGTAATCACTGAGAAAATAGTGCCTCTATCTCTCCTAGTCTCTGGAGGAAGGTAGAAGCCTAACTTCTTCAAATGCCAACTAGCAAACACTGATGATCTAATCACACTGTTGGCCTCCTCCCTAATGTCCTCCAGTGATGTTCCACTAGCTCAACTCAGCACTAAAACTCTACTACCTTTCATTTCAACAGAGTTGAATTTAATCTCTCTCTCTCCTACTGCAGTAGTCTTGAATAAATTATTCCTTGCCTGCTTAACTTTGATAAAATTTTTCTTTGGCAAAAATAATAATTTTTACATATGGCTTTTTTATAGAAATTATGCTGATTGTATTTTTAGGTAAATGTAGGCTTATTTGTTTCTCAGTTTGTAATTGAGTAATTACTGAAACTCATCATTTCAATTAATGTTCCAAAATACTGTGTAGTTTAAGAAATGTTTATTTCAAGATAAAAACAATGAAATCTGGTGAAAGGAGGGTACATGCACTATAAGGAAAAACTAATGAGATAACATTTGAAAGAAAGACATTTCATTTTATGAATGTGAAATTTTCCCATTTTCTTTTATCTTCTCTTCCTTCTTTCCTTCCTTCCTATCTTTCTTCCTTCCTCCCTTGTTCCCTTTTTATAGGTCTCTCTTTTCAGGCAATTACTGTAGTTTAAAGGACACAATCTGCTTTCCAATCAGTTTCAGTTATCATTTATAAAAGTAAAAAAATTCAGTGAATTTTGGGAAATTTCAGACAATTCATAGCATTTACCCTAAACACAATTTCTGTTAAATTTATAAAATGTTTTGATCACATTTAAGGAAAAAAAATGTGTGTCATAACCTGTGTTTCTTGCTTTAAACTTTATTCAAAGAAGATGAGGGGTGATCTTTAACATTTGGGAACCAGGAGGTCTGCCAGACTATACAGCAATTCATTTTGAGCTAATTCTAATTCATCCTCCAACTCTCTTTTTATTTTTATTTATTTTTTCCCTCCTTTCTTACTGTTATATTAGTTTTTTCCCAGGTCAATGTTAACTCATATAGTGCAGAATGTTGCTGTAATTGTTAACGGCTGCCTCATCCAAAGACAATTAGTAGTGATTATAAAACTCAAAAGTACATAAGAATCACAATACATACTTGTTAGAAGAGCAGATATTTGGACCCTTTCCTAGCAACTGATTTCAGTGCTCTCTGATGGGGTTTGGAATTTGCATTTTGAAAAAGCATTTGATTTAGGTAGGAGGTAGGAGGATCAAATTTTGAGAGACATCAAGATGGAATAAAACATTTGGATCTGACAAAATTAGAGCAGTGAAAACATTAATTGTGAGAGACTAGGAGAATTAGATTGAGGATACGTGTATGTTTATTAACTAAGAAGAATAAATGAAAAAGAGGCACATACCAGGCCCTGGTCCTGGCTCTGCAGGCCACACATGAGACTTAATTTTCAAACTCTGCTGACTATGTCTATCTTGTATCAGAGGTGAGCTGTACTTCAACTACCTTATTCTTTTAAAATAAAATATATTATAGTTCAGATAATTAAAATAAGTTAAATTACCTATAAATAAAATGATCCCCCTTTCCTCTTTGTTAACATACATTTATACTCATCTGGTCATATGTTGCTGATATTCCAGGATTTCTATTCTGTTTGACCCTAGGAAAACTGTTAAACATATTTCTTTCACCACATTCTTCCTCAGTCCCCTTTCTAGAATGCTAGTAGTTTTTCTAAAATGCTTCAACATATTCAATGTATTTCTTTTATTTCTCTTAGATGAGAGAGAAATTAGGAGAGTTAAGTGATAAATGAGTTGATAATGTAGTGTTTGCTTTATGCCCAATATAACTTGTAATGGCTTCCTTCTGGGGACAAGTTTAAAGGAGATAATATTCATATTTTTAAATGATAGTAATAATGGTTAATACTATATGCCAGATATTATTTAGTTTCTCCTAACGTTTCCTTGTTTCTGTACTATTATGAAAAGTAAGCATAAGTATACACCTAGTTTCATAAACACAGTTTTCATCAATAGAAAACTAAAAGGAAGTACCTAGAAGAGACAAAGAATATTTTTAGGACTTTACCTGAACTTTGGCTGGTTGTATTCTCTCTTTTAGGTCATGTGGCCAAAGTCCACCTAAGTGGTTGTTGGATTGGGTCCCTATTGTCTCCTATCCCACCCCACAGAATGTCCTCCCCGACTCCCAATTTCCCCAGCTTCATCTTAAAACCACTTCCTGTCTACCTTTTGTTGGCAGTTTGAGTAGGATCTACTTGCCTGATCAAGAACAATTTCTACATATGGAGATACGAGAGACAGCAACACAGTAAAATATATCATAAAGTATGTACATTTCTTAGAGAATCTCTGTCCCAACACACCTAAAGAAACAGTCTTCTATTTAGCACACTTTGGCATTGAGTGAGTGAGGTGAAGTGGAGTTATACAGATGCACAATCTAACTTCTAAAGATTTGGGGGTGGGAATAATTTGCCAATTCATATGCCTTCTCATTATCTTGCAATTAGAACTTTCCAACACAAATTTCTAACTTATCTTACATTCTTAATGCAGGTGATCTCCCAACATTTCTTCTTTATTATGTGTTTACTGGTTAGAGTTTATTGTTCTCAGACTTAATGTTGTGATTTGAATGCCTTCTAGTTACTAAAATTGCCATATCCAGGAAAGTACAATTTTTTTTTTTTTTTTTTTTTTTTGTGGTACGCGGGTCTCTCACTGTTGTGGCCTCTCCTGTTGTGGAGCACAGGCTCCTGATGCACAGGCTCAGCAGCCATGGCTCATGGGCCCAGCCACTCCGTGGCATGTGGGATCTTCCCGGACCGGGGCACGAACCCGTGTCCCCTGCATCGGCAGGCGGACTCGCAACCACTGCTCCACCAGGGAAACCCATATCCAGGAAAGTACAATTTTATACATGCTTAATCTCATTCAATTTATTTTACAAAGCTTACCTACTGCCCCACAATTCTCACTGACAGTACAGAATAATTATCATAAAGTAATTCAATTAACTTTTACTTTTCAGGTTCTCAGCAAGGTCCTACTTAAATTCCATGCCAAGATAGTATTTAAACACCAAATTATTAACACATGCATATTCCTATCTAAGATCATTTTTCCCTAATTAACTAGATGAATGCATCTTGTTGATGATAGCTTTTGGAGACTACATTAACTATGTAGTTAGTTGCCCCTAGTTTTCCTTATGTTCTTATACTTTAACACAAATAATTAAACAATATTTCATTTGAGAAATGCTTATCAAACACCTACAGTGGACCTGAAGCTGAGTTGTACTGTCACATGAAAACGTGCCGACACTGAATTGTACTGCCTCATAAAAGCTGATTGTGCACCCCTTCACATGTCTGCATTACATATGACATTACATCAGCAGTTTGAAAGTGACCATGGTGTAGTATTTACAACATCATATTAGGCAAATGTTAGATAGTTGGAGTTTTGGCTTTTTTATCCACACGTGAGCAGATTTACCAACACACAACTGGTAAATGTCAAGATATCATCCTTGCCCTCAAAAAGCTCAGTGACAGGTAGCTGGAAAAGATAAGTAAACCTCTGAATTTTCATACTGAAAAGATAATACTGGTGCTAATGTAAGGGTGATTAGAATAAGGATGAGGCTGAAAGTGCCTGTGGTGTTTAGTTGAATAGAGCTGGAGGCCAAAAAGGAAAATGTCAGTGGGGATGTAAAGGTGTACATAGAGTTTTGTAGGAGATTGACTTTGAAATAGTACATCAGTCTTCCACTACATTCATGAAAGCTGAACTGCAACAAGAACTACTCTGCTAGATCAATAAACTAAACAAAATATGTGAAAAAATAGCTTTCAAACATTGAACAACAGGTAGCACTTGAATTGTTTTTCTGTTCTTTTATTTATTTATTTATTTATTTTGTGGTACGTGGGCCTCTCACTGTTGTGGCCTCTCCCGTTGCAGAGCACAGGCTCTAGATGCGCAGGCTCAGTGGCCATGGCTCACGGGCCCAGCCGCTCCACGGCATGTGGGATCTTCCCGGACCGGGGCACAAACCCGTGTCCCCTGCATCAGCAGGCGGACTCTCAACCACTGCACCACCAGGAAAGCCCTATTTTTCTGTTCTTAATTGGCATCCATACTTTTATTGTTTCCTCCTTTTAAATTTGGATTCTATATTGTTAGATTAATTTTTGTAAAAGTCAGTTCTCACCATGTCATTCTCTAGATCAAATATGATGTCATTGAAAAAAAATGCTGTAACAATAATAAAGTTATAGAGTATTTTATTTTTGAAGTTGTGCCACAGGAAGCTGTATCAGATTGATGTAATGAGAGATTAAATAACGTGACCAAAGTCTCAGAAAATAGGGGTGCTGAAATTCAAATTCAGGAAATTTGTAGTAGTAATTTTTGTAACCATAAAATCCACTTACATTTCAAGAAGATGCTGCTTTTTACCTATTTCAAAATTCCCCATGTATGGATCCCAATATATAGTTCCTAAGTTATTCTTTACTATTTTTCTATAATAAAATTCAATTTTCTCATTTGTAAAATGTAGTACTCATCAAAGAGAATACTATAAGGATTTAATGTGGTAATCACATGCTTAACTTATAGTAAATATTCTATAAATATTAGCTCTCTGCTCTTCCCCTTTTTCCTTTTTCCCTTTATTTTGTTCTTCTTATACCTCTTCTATTATACCTATTATTATCATATTTTCATGTTAAACTGGGTAACACTTTTAGCTCTTTTGTGTTCTTTACCTCAATCCTTATAATCCATTGTGCCATTTTTTCTGTTTTATACATTTGTATACTTGTAATTTTTTGGAATTATACCTTATGTATTTTATATGAACTTGTGATTCCTTACAAAAGAGTACTTTGACTTGCATACTGTAGCACAATGCTGTTCATTAAATAGATTTACATTTTGTCTACTGAGAAATGAGTGGAATTTTAACTTATGAATTTTGAGGATGCATTGAAGTTTTAAAGGTTAGATCTTTTTTAATCAAAGTCCAGGGTTATTATTTTTTAACTTAATTAGAGTTGCAGATATAAACAATAGAAGGTCAAATATACTTTCTGAAATAAGCAGGTATAAAGTGTATACAATCAAGATGAAATCCCATAAAGATAAAGAGAAGGTAATTAGGTTAAGAAAACAGAACATTTTGCATAAATACAAATAAGCCATGCTTAGCTTTGTGCAAAGACCTAAGAAAAAGCTGAAGGCATCATGGGTTACAAATTACATATGTCATTGCTATAGTTTCAAAAGAAAAAAAGGATACCAGGCTAAGTAAATTACAATGAAATATGCAAACACTGTTTATTTGCTTTTCCAAGTAGGGAAATTGGGGTGATGATTAGCAACCTCCACTGAACTGAAAAATATTCAGGTCTTTTTTTGTTTGTTTGTTTACCCAAAATTTAAAGAATTCTTTTGACATAAGAGTATATTTGATAATCAGTTGAAGTGTTTGGATCCACATTATCTAAAAAAAAAAGTGTATTTTATTAAATGTTAAGTGCTGGTATAAAAATGAATAACTCAAACTACAAGTAGTGTAATATACAGATAACAACTGTGTTGTCTTGGTGTAAAGTACATTTATTTGTCTTTCTGGTTTCCATTCTCTTCCTCTTTAATCTTTCTTCCTCCCAGGCTGTTGTTTACTTCCCCCAATTTCCCTTTCTCTGTTTAGTCAAGTGCACTGGTTATGGCATTGTATTACAGCTAATGTGCCAAATGCTTTAAAATCAAGGTCTATTTTCTGTAATTTTTATTTAACTTTAATGTATTTCTACTGCTTGGTTTCTATTTCTACAGCATAAATATACAGAAATAGTAGAAAAACAATATATAGAGAGTGCTTTTGCACTTAGAAAGCACTTTCACCAGTGTTATTTCTTTGATATTTTAAAACTACCCCAATTCCTTCCTTTTTAAAAATAATGCTGAAACATGGAGAGATTGGTTCAAGATGGTGGAGTAGAAGGACGTGCTCTCACTCCCTCTTGTGAGAGCACTGGAATCACAACTAACTGCTGAACAATTATTGACAGGAAGACACTGGAATTCACCATAAAAGATACCCCACATCCAAAGACAAAGGAGAAGTCACAGTGAGATGGTAGGAGGGGCACAATCACAGTAAATTCAAATCCCATAACTGCTGGGTGGGTGACTCACAAACTGGAGAACACTTATAACACAGAAGTCCAACCACTGGAGTGAAGGTTCTGAGCCCAATATCAGGCTTCCCAACCTGGAGGTACGTCAAAGGGAGGAAGAATTCCTAGAGAATCAGACTTTGAAGACTAGTGGGATTTGATTGCAGGACTTTGACAGGACTGGGGGAAACAGAGATTCCACTCTTGGAGGGCACACACAAAGTAGGGTGTGCATCAGGAACTGGGGGAAAGAGCAGTGACCCCATAGGAGACTGGATCAGACCTATGTGCTAGTGTTGGAAGGTCTCCTGCAGAAGCAGGCAGTAGCTGTGGCTCACCGTGAGGACAAGGACACTGACAGCAGAAGTTCTGAGAAGTACTCTTTGGAATGAGCCCTCCCAGAGCCCACCATTAGCCCCATGAAAGAGACTGGGTAGGCTCCAGGGTTGGGTTGCCACAGGCCAAACAACCAAAAGGGAAAAAAAACTCAGCCCCACCCATTAGCAGACAAGTGGATTAAAGTTTTACTGAGCTCTGCCTACCAGAGCAACAACCAGCTTTATTCACCACCAGTCCCTCCCATCAGGAGGCTCACACAAGCCACTTAGATAGCCTCAACACCAGAGGGCAGACAGCAGAAGCAAAAAGAACTACAATCCTGCAAGCTGTGGAAGGAAAACCACATTCACAGAAAGACAGACAAGATGAAAAGGCAGAGAGCTATATACCAGAGAAAGGAACAAGATAAAACCTCAGAAAAAAAAAAAAAAAAAACTAAATGAAGTGGAGATAGGCAACCTTGTAGAAAAAGAATTCAGAATAATGATAGTGAAGATGATCCAGGACCTCAGAAAAATAGTGGAGGCAAAGACTGAGAAGAAGGAAGAAATTATTTAAAAAGACATAGAAGAATTAAAGACCAAACAAACAGAGATGAACAATGTGATAACTGAAATGAAAAATACACTAGAAGGAATCAGCTCAGAATAACTGAGGCAGAAGAACGGATAAGTTACCTGGAAGACAGAATGGTGGAATTCACTACTGAGGAACAGAATAAAGAAAAAAGAATGAAAAGAAATGAAGACAGCATATGAGACATATGGGAAAACATTAAACGCAACAACATTGGTATTATAGGGGTCCCAGAAGGAGAAGAGAGAGAGAAAGAACCTGAGAAAATATTTGAAGAGATTATAGTTGAACACTTCCCTAACATGGGAAAGGAAATAGCTACCCAAGTTCAGGAAGTGCAAAGAGTCCCATACAGGATAAACCCTATGCCAAGACACATAGTAATCAAACTGGCAAAAATTAAAGACAAAGAAAAAATTATTTAAAGCACCAAGGGAAAAATGACAAATAGCATACAAGGGAACTCCCATAAGGTTAACAGCTGATTTCTCAGCAGAAACTCTACAAACCAGTAGGGAGTGGAATGACATATTTAAAGTGATGAAAGAGAAGAACCTACTGCCAAGATTACTCTAGCCAGCAAGGATCCCATTCAGATCTGATGGAGAAATCAAAAGATTTACAGTAAAAGAAAAGCTAAAAGAATTCAGCACCACCAAACCAGCTCTACAACAAATGCTAAAAGAACTTCTCTAGGTGTGAAACACAAGAGAAGAAAAGGACTTACAGTAACAAACCCAAAACAATTAAGAAAATGGTCATAGGAACATACATATCGATAATTGCCTTAAATGTGAATGGATTAAATGCTGCAACCAAAAGACACAGGTTTGCTGATTGGATACAAAAGCAAGACCCATATATATGTTGTCTACAAGAGACCCACTTCAGACCTAGGGACACATACAGACTGAAAGTGAGGGGATGGAAAAGATATTCCATGCAAATGGAAATCAAAGGAAAGCTGGAGTAGCAATACTCATATCAGATAAAACAGACTTTAAATAAAGAATGTTACAAGAGATGAGGAAGGACACTATATAATGGTCAAGGGATCAATCCAAGAAGAAGAAATAACAATTATAAATATATATGCACTCAACATAGGAGCACCACAATACATAAGGCAACTGCTAACAGCTATAAAAGGGGAAATTAACAGTAACACAATAATAGTGGGGGACTTTAACACCGCACTTACATCAATGGAAAGATCATCCAAAATGAAAATAAATAAGGAAACAGAAGCTTTAAATGACAAAATAGAGCAGATAGATTTAATTAATATTTATAGGACATTCCTTCCAAAAACAGCAGATTACACTTTCTTCTCAAGTGAGCATGGAACATTCTCTAGGATAGATCACATCTAGGGTCACAGATCAAGCCTCAGTAAATTTAGTAAAATTGAAATCATATCAAGCATCTTTTCTGACCACAATGCTATGAGATTAGAATTCAATTACAGGAAAAAAAAAGCATAAAAAAACACAAACATATGGAGGCTAAATAATACGTTACTAAATAACCAAGAGATCACTGAAGAAATAAAAAATTACCTCGAGACAAATGACAATGAGAATACGATGATCCAAAACCTATGGGATACAGCAAAAGCAGTTCTAAGAGGGAAGTTTAGAGCAATACAATCCTACCTCAAGAAACAGCAAATATTTCAAATAAACAATCTAACCTTACACCTAAAGGAACAAGAGAAAGAAGAATAAACAAAACCCAAATTTAGTAGAAGGAAAGAGATCATAAAGATCAGAGTAGAAATAAATGAAATAGAAATGAAGAAAACAGTAGCAAAGATCAATAAAACTAACAACGGGTTCTTTGAGAAGATAAACAAAATTGATAAACCTTTAGCCAAACTCAAGTAAAAGAGGGAGAGAGATCAAATAAAAAAAGATAGAAATGAAGGAGAATTTACAACAGACACCGCAGAAATACAAAGCATCTTAAGAGACTACTATAAGCAACTCTATGTCAAAAAAATGGAAAACCTGGAAGAAATGGACAAATTCTTAGAAAGGTATAACCTACCAAGACTGAACCAGGAAGAAATAGAAAATATGAACAGATAAACCACAAGTAATGAAATTGAAAATGTGATTTATAATGTTCCAACAAACAAAAGTCCAGGACCAGATGGCTGCACAGGTGAATTCTAGCAAACGTTTAGAGAAGACCTACCACCCATCCTTCTCAAATTCTTCCAAAAATTGCAGAGGAAGGAACACCCCCAACCACATTGTATGAGGCCACCATCACCCCGATACCAAAACCAGACCAAAAAAAAAAAAATTACAGGCCAGTATCACTGATGAATATAGATGGAAACATACTCAGAAAAATACTAGAAAACAGAATCCAACAGCACATTAAAAGGATCATACACCCATGATCAAGTGGAATTTATCCCAGGGATGAATGATTCTTCAATATACACAAATCAATCAATGTGATTCAACATATTAACAAATTGAAGGA
Organism: Platanista minor; assembly: GCA_004363435.1. Classification (NCBI taxonomy): domain Eukaryota; kingdom Metazoa; phylum Chordata; class Mammalia; order Artiodactyla; family Platanistidae; genus Platanista; species Platanista minor. Next base: position 25,371 of record RJWK010026029.1, read on the forward strand.
GCAAAACCATATGATCATCTCAACTGATGAAGAAAAAGCTTTTGACAAAATTCAACACCGATTTATGATAAAAACTCTCCAGAAAGTGGGCATAGAGGGAACCTACCTCAACATAATAAAGGCCATATATGACAAACCCACAGCAAACATCGTTATCAATGGTGAAAACCTAAAAGCATTTCCTCTAAGATCAGGAACAATGCAAGGATGTCCACTCTCACCACTATTATTCAACATAGTTTTGGAAGTCATAGCCATGGCAATCAGAGAAGAAAAAGAAATAAAAGGAATACAAATTGGAAAAGAAGAAGTAAAGTTGCCACGGTTTGCAGATGACATGATACTACACATAGAGAATCCTAAAGATGCCACCAGAAAACTACTAGAGCTAATCAATGAATTTGGTAAAGTTGTAGGATACAACATTAATGCATAGAAATCTCTTGTATTCCTAAATACTAATGATGAAAAGTCTGAAAGAGAAATTAAGGAAAGACTCCCATTTACCATTGCAACAAAAAGAATAAAATACCTAGGAATAAACCTACCTAGGGAGACAAAAGACCTGTATGCATAAAACTATAAGACACTGATGTAAGAAATTAAAGATGACACAGACAGTTGGAGAGTATACCATGTTGTTGGATTGGAGAAATCAATATTGTGAAAATGACTCTACTAACCAAAGCAATCTACAGATTCAATGCAGTTCCTTTCAATTCACCATTGGTATTTTTTACAGAACTAGAACCAAAAAAAATCTTAAAATCTGTATGGAGACACAAAAGACCCTGAATAGCCAAAGCAGTCTTGAGGGAAAAAAACGGAGCTGGAGGAATCAGGCTCCCTGACTTCAGACTATATTACAAAGCTACAGTAATCAAGACAATATGGTACTGGCACAAAAACAGAAATACAAACCAAGGGAACAGGATAGAAAGCCCAGAGATAAACCCACGCACCTATGGTCAAATAATGTATGACATAGGAGGCAAGGATATACAATGGAGAAAAGACAGTCTCTTCAATAAGTGGTGTTGGAAGAACTGGACAGCTGCATGTAAAAGAATGAAATTAGAACACTCCCTAACACCATACACAAAAATAAACTTAAAATTGATTAAAGACCTAATGTAAGACTAGACACTATAAAACTCTTAAAGGAAAACATAGGAAGAACACTCTTTGACATAAATCACAGCAAGATCCTTTCTGACCCACCTCGTAGAGAAATGGAAATAAAAACAAAAATAAAGAAATGAGACCTAATGAAACTTCAAAGCTTTTGCACAGCAGAGGAAACCATAAACAAGACCAAAAGACAGCCCTCAGAATGGGAGAAAATATTTGCAAACGAATCAATGGACAAAGGATTCATCTCCAAAATATATAAACAGCCTATGCAGCTCAATATTAAAAAAACAAACAACCCAATTCAAAAATGGGCAGAAGACCTAAATAGACACTTCTCCAAAGAAGACGTACAGATGGCCAAGAAGCACATGAAAAGCCACTCAACGTCACTAATTATTAGAGAAATGCAAATCAAAACTACAATGAGGTATCACCACACACCAGTTAGAATGGGCATCATCAGAAAAGCTACAAACAACAAATGCTGGAGAGGGTGTGGAGAAAAGGGAACCCTCTTGCACTGTGGGTGGGAATGTAAATTGATGCAGCCACTATGGAGAACAGTATGGTGGTTCCTTAAAAAACTAAAAATAGAATTACCATATGACCCAGCAATCCCACTACTGGGCACATAACCAGAGAAAACCATAATTCAAAAAGACACATACACCCCAGTGTTCATTGCAGCGCTATTTACAATAGCCAAAATATGGAAGCAATGTAAATGCCCATCGACAAATGAATGGATAAAGAAGATGTGGTATATATATATATATATATATATATATATATATATATATA
>RJWK010026030.1:0-19150 GCA_004363435.1 Platanista minor
GCTAGCTAGTGGGAAGCAGCCACATAGCACAGGGAGATCAGCTCAGTGCTTTGTGACCACCTAGAGGGGTGGGAGGGAGACGCAAGAGGGAGTAGATACGGGGATATATGTATATGTATAGCTGGTTCAGTTTGTTATACAGCAGAAACTAACACAACAGTGTAAAGCAGTTATACTCCAATAAAGATGTTTAAAAAAAAATACCATAACCAAAAAAAATGAGTCATGTTGATAGTAGGAACCCCTGATGGGATGTGATGGGAAGAGCACTTCACCTCTGTGGTCTTCCTTCACCAAACCCTTTACGCCAGTCAAGCCATGAGCAAAACATCAAACAGATCCCAGCTGAGAGATGGTCTATGAAATACTCTCCAGAACTCCTCAAAACTCTGAAAGGTTATCAGAAGCAAGGAAAGTCTGAGAAACTGTCACAGCCAAGAGAAGCCTAAGGAGACATTTACCTGACAGTCAAACGTAATGGGGTGTCCTGGTATGGAAAAAAGGCATAAGGGAACAAAATGTGGACTTTAGTTAATAATCACATATCACTATTGGTTCATTAATTGTAACACATGTACCATATTAGTATAAGATATTAATAAAGAAAATTGGGTGTGGTGTAAAAAAATATATATATGATGCAACAACTCTGAAGATCAGTTATTTAACAGGTCCCTAAAGTTGTTGGTGATAGTTGTTTCTTTGGTGACTTTTCATTATAAAACTAATTCTGTAATGTCTGTATTCTTTGTTGTGTGTGCTTTCTGCTTAGTGGTCAACTAATGATTGGGCTGAGGTTTCTTTAAATGCCTTCTCCCAGTCTTTGTCAAGAGACTCTGTGTGCCTGTTGGGGCACAACTTCAACGTTTAGCCAGGCTGTTGACAACTCAGAATTAACCTTCAGGTTCTGCTTGTACAGAGCCTCAAGGTCAGTCAGAGGTGAAAGATTAGGACCCTCTTAGGTTCTTCCTGAACATAGCCCTGGGCATGAGCATGACCTTCTAGATTTCAGGATATCCTTGAGCTTTTCTAAGCCCCTATGGACATCTCATTCCTTAGCTTTTCCTACTAAGTTTTTTGGGTAGGCTATTATTTGCCTTAACTGTTGTAGACTGCCTCAGGCAGCTGTCAAATTAATTAGTTACCTCTAATTGTTTTTGACAAGTGTTTCTGAGGATGGGGAGTATGTGCATGGAAGACTTTTTTGCACGGGGGGAGCTCAGAATCAGGTCAGAGATAGTCTTCCCAGTGGCTGCCAGGCAACTCTGGTTGCAAGTTGTTGATGAGTGGGGGAATGGGAGGTGGGAATAAGCCAAGTTAAAATACCACAAAGCTCATTGTTGTTTTTCTTGAGTCAGTACTCCCCAGATTGCTACAAGCCTTGGGTTAATTTCCAGAGTCCTGACAATTTTTGCCTTTTTGCTTTGGTGCTTTGATGGAGGACTTTTTGGAGGTCCTTTCTCCACTGTTTCTGCTGACATCACTCCTGCTATTCCTTTTGAGAAGACTTATGCTCATTGCAATTCCTGTTCCTTTGTTTGCGACCAGTTATAAGTGACAGGTTTTGTTGTTTTCTTTAATTGAAGTTTTTAAGATCTTCAGCTCTGTTCAGAAATTTCATAATGATGTGACTTGATGTGAGCCTTTTTGTACCCATTGAGCTGGGTCCTTTAGAATTTCCACTGTTTCTTTGAAATACTTTCTTCTTTACTGTTTCTCTTTCTGATAGTCATATTTCAAAGATGTTGGGCTTCATGAAATGGCCCTCTGGTTTTTATCTTCTTGTTTTTTATATCTTGAACTTTTCATTCTACTTTGAGATTTCTTTGACTTTGAATTCCCAACTCCGCTATTGAATTTTTATTTCTATTATAAAATTCCCAGGAACTTATTTTTTATTATTCCTTTTTTTTGTAGTATTCTGTTCTGGTTTCATCTTTTTTTAAAGTCACTCTGAGGATAGTGATATTAGTTATTTTTTTAAAAATTAAAATGTTTCAGCTCTCTGTACTGTTTCCTCTGAATTCCTTTTTTCTATTTATCCCTCTTGGCTATTCATATAAAAGAATGAGGCACAAATAAATATATGGGAATATTCTCTGCTGAAAATGTACATGTGTCACTTTTTTCCAGTCCAGATGCTAATGTGTGCCTATTTTTTGGTTAGTTATGTGTGAGCTACTTGCTTATTAAGGTTTGTTTGATTCAAAATAAGTCCCATATGTCTTCTGCTTTGGGGCATCAGTTGTGCTGCAGCATGGTCTTTCTCGTACCTTTTTCTGCTTGTGTTTCCTGTGCTTTAGCATGCTGGCCTGCAGCTGCTTTCCATTACTTGTGGTCATCCATCACTGTATGGATCAAGGTTCACTGAGCTCTTCAGCAGTCATCAGTGACTCATTCTGTGCTGGGGGATGGGCTTTGCTTAGGGACTCTGTCTGGTATAAAGAAAGGTTCATAATAACCCAGCAATTCCACTCCTGGGTATATACCCCAAAAGCTTGAAAACAGGTACTTAAGCAAAAACTTACACATGAGTGTTCATAGAAACATTATTCACAGTAGCCAAAATCTAGAAACAACCCAGATGTTCATCGGCTGACGAATAGATCAACAGAAATGTGGTACATCCATACAATGGAATATTATTTGGCCATAAAAAGGGAATGAGTATTGGCTCATGCTACAACATGGATGCTACAAAATTGAAAACAATATGCTAAGTGAAAGAAACTAATCACAAAAGGCCACCCATTATGATTTAATGTATATGAAAAGTCCAGAATAGACAAATACATAGGGACAAGAGATACATTAGTGGTTGCTTAGGAGTGTTATCAGTAAAGAGCCCATGGTTTCATGAAAATACTCTAAAATTGACTGTGGTGGTGGTTGTACATACCTGTGAATGGAGGCATAACTTGTCTTATGGCGCTTCACTCTACTGTACTTTGCAGCATTATTGTAAAAAACTGAAGGTTTGTGGCAACCCTGCTTTGAGCAAGTCTTTTGGCATCATTTCATGAACAACATTTGCTCACTTCATTTCTCTGTGTCACATTTTGGTAATTCTTGCAATATTTCAAACTTTTTCATTATTGTATTTATTATAATGATCTTTGATATTCTAGTTGTTTTTTGTTTTATATTTTTAAATTAATGTTTATGTACATTTTTTAGACATAATGCTGTTGCACACTTAATAGACGACAGGATAAGTATAAACATAATTTTATAGGCACTGGGAAACCAGAAAACTCAAGTGACTTGTTTTATTGTGATATTTGCTTTATTGTGGTATCTGGACCTGAGCTCACAATATCTCACAGGTATGCCTGTATGTTAAAAACCATTGAGTTGTATACTTTAAATGGGTGAATAGTATGGTATGTGAATTATATTTCCATAAAGCTGTTTAAAAAAAGAAAGGCTTATAAGGGTTTTGAACAGACTGTTCCAGAAGCTTCTGTACAAGCCCTTAGCTATATCAGGCTCTCCTCACATCCAGGTCACATGACTGCATCTGCTCTTGTTAGCACTTTCCATGTTAAATGCTTGCTTTAATTCTCTTCAGTCGAGCTTTCATCCCCATCACTTACTCTAGACTTTTCAGGATCAAGGCCTGGGTTTTTTTTCCCCCCCATTCTTTTAGCTTGTTGAAATTATTGACATTTTTTTACTTTTTATCCCTCTGCTAAAAATCCTGTGAAAGAATTGTTTTTTTCTGACTTATAAGTCTAGCTACTGTTTCAGATTTGGTGTTTGGTCTGTATTCAGTAAATAACATAAGTGTTATAGCCACATGTCTTATAAATGAAAACTTAAATGTCTTGGTTCATTCACTGTTGGCAGTTTTACAAACCGGACCTTAAAAAGCTGTTGAATAAGAAACTTCAGGAGCTATGGGTGAATTCAGGATTAGTAAATTTCCTGCCTTCAGAACTGTCATCAAGTTAGTAGTGGTTCATTTCCCATGGACCTGAAAATCCACATATATTAGCCCAGGGAGCCTAGTGTTATGGGAAACAGGACATTAGGGATGGCAGGTCTCAGATGACATTGAAGGTAGTGATTTCATGCACTGAGGAGAAAATTTTCAAAGTAATTGGCAAACGTCTCTTCCTCTGCCTTCCTGTTGACATTACTCCACACTGCCCTTCTCTTTCACAGTCTCTTTCCTTTTCCTTGGCGTAGGCTTATGTTTCTATGATTCTTGATTTTTTTCTTCAAATAATCTTTAGAGCTTTTCCATTTTCACATCTCTTTTGCAATATATTTGTCAGCAGAGTGCCATTCTTATCTTAAATATATGCAGGCCAAACGTGTCTGTCTGTCTCTCTGTTATTCCCTCTGTCCATTTTTCCCAAAGAACTCAGGTTCTGTTATAATACCTGTTACAATTCTCTTGGAAACTCTTTTGACCACTTCAAAAATGTACTGGTGGGCTTCCCTGGTGGCACAGTGGTTGAGAATCCGCCTGCCGATGCAGGGGACACGGGTTCGTGCCCCGGTCCAGGAAGATCCCACATGCCGCGGAGCGGCTGGGCCCGTGAGCCATGGCCTCTTAGCCTGTGCGTCTGGAGCCTGTGCTCCACGACGGGAGAGGCCACATCAGTGAGAGGCCCACGTACCGCAAAAAAAAAAAAAAAAAAAGTACTGGTTCCAGTTTATTGCATTTTTGGCTGCAAAGCAAAAGCAGTTACCTTTATCAATTTTTAACTATATTTCCATGGCTTAGATTACCCCTTCACCTCTAATGAGATGACACTTCTCAGAGTCACCCCTGGCCTTTCTGTTCCACTCTCTGCTTTTATCATTCTAACCTATGGCTAGAAATCACTTCTTGTTTCATACCTGCTGGATTGCTGTAGTGTTTCTGACCAAAAGGTTAAGGAAAATCAGGAAATATTTACTGAAGTGTACCTTTTTATCTTAGTATCTAATGAGTTGTTTACTTAATATTTATAGAACCACACTTCTGACTCGTGTTACCAGTAAATGTGCAGCAGAGCATTAAGTTAAAGGATGAATAATTAACAAATTGACGGATCTCAGAAAATACCCAGAGCCCTTCATTCATCTTACTAAAATAAATCTCTTCACAGGGCTTGAATTCATAGCCAAGAACAATTTCAAGCATAATGCTACATATACAAGTTCTTAATAAGGTTCTTATATATTTTTATACTGTAGTTATCAAATTATAGACATCAGAGGCCAGTCTTCAAATGATATTTCAAAGCAGCTTTGTATTTTAAAAATTAAAGTAGCTATGAATTTCCATTGTGAGAGTAATAGATGTGCACATAAAGATTTTTAGAGACTCTATGAAAACTCAGCTATAAGCCATTCAAATCGGCTTTTTAGTACATACCATTCCATACAGTTTTTATCTGTATATCTATATACATGTGTTAAAAGCAGGTTTGTGTATCACAACCATGTTAATATTATAGATAGTAGAATCAATTTAGATTTTGTGACAAGGGGAAATGGCTGAAGTAGATTAGAAGGTAAGCTGTACGACAGCTAGGAAAACAAGTCCGTGTTAACTGAAGGAAAACAATGAAGACAATCTAAATACATTACTAAAATTCAGTCTGCCGTATGATTTGAGTTGGAAAATGACATAAGAACAATGTCAAGAACTATGTCCTTTATAACTCACCAGAAAGTTGTCTGGGAGACTATGCTGTGAAATTACTTGTAGATGAGACTCTAAAACACAATGAAATGGTTCTGTTTTTTACCTCCCTGAAAGTGGAAATTATATTTTTTCCATAATAGAGATAATTGTGGAAAAAAATTAAGAAACTAAAACCCCAAAAGAAGAAAATCACTCATAATTCCATTGACAATAGAATTACGTTTCGTTAGACTTCTTTACAATTTTTGCAGAATTAGAATGTCATAAATGCTTCTCCATTTTTTTTTGCTACTTAACAATATTTTATGAGCCTCTCATGCCAGTACATAACAGTTCTACCTAATATTTAGTGGAGAAATAGTATTCTGTTTTAGAATGCATGTTAATTTACTTAAATAGCCCCCTATTTAGGTGGTGATCCAGTTTTAGCTGTTCTGTACAGTGCTGTGATGAATATTCTCATTCTTAGCATGCTTTTCGGATTATTTTCTCAGGATAAACATTGTTGGGTCAAAGGGTACATGCATGTTTCATCTGGTTGCCAAACTGCCTGCCAGAAAGGAATTACAAATTTATTGTTACATCCAAGATAAGCTAAGCCTATGCCCCATTGTGTGCTGTACTGCATCATTAGTGTGACTGCAGTAATTACATAAAGGCACAGCATTGAAATTTGTATTACAGTGGAGTTCCTTATGTCTTAGAATTCTGCTTATTAGAGGGGTTAAGTCCAGCAGTGAGGGAAATGTCTACATTCGCAACTTGGATCGCGTGGTATTCATTTTGGAAAGCAGAGCTCTTCAGCCAGCAGTTAAATGGTGACACAGCATGTGTTGGTATTTTGCTGTTTCTGGGACTTGGTGACAGGCCATGATCCTTTCTCACCTTAGATGAGTGACCGAGGAGGTGGTGTTCCTCTGAGGAAGATTGACCGACTCTTCAACTACATGTATTCAACTGCACCCCGGCCTCGTGTTGAGACGTCCCGAGCAGTGCCCTTGGTATGTGATCAAGAAATTGTGAAGCAGGTTTTTGTGACTTGTCATAAAATAAGTTACCACATAAATCAGTTAAGCCATTGTGTAGGTTTCACCACAAGGACGAAAGGAAGCTATTAGGGGGGAAAAAAACCCCACTTTCCTCTAAATTTATAGTTTTTAAAATGCTTTTTTAAAAAAATAAGAGCATAGGACAAGGAGTATGGTTTTAGAATTCTTGTTGCCAAGCTTAATAGTGGTGTGTCAGTAGTTTCCATGTGGTAAACCACATTTTGATATACTATCTCTAATGTGAAGCGTAAATTACCAGCTTTAGTAGTACTTGGTTTAATCTTCAGTGTGTTTTTTTTTTCCCCCTCAAGTACTTGTAATTAGAAAGATTACATGTTTGAGACTGAGAAGTATGACTAGAGCTCTGATCAGTTTAATTGCCAACCTGAAAATGGCTCAAATGATAATTGCATTGATGGGTTTTTTAATTGATCATAGTCACCTATTTTCAGGTTTTAATAAGGTTAGCTTTTGAATGGACTCATTCATGGTCCTCCAACACCCAGAAAAGCGCTTTGCCAAATCTCTTACTTGTAATTCTGGAAAAACTCTTGTTCTTCCAGTCTTTGAAGGTTCTCTGGTGTATATACTGGAGTTATGCTGTAACGTGATTAAAAACAGTATAAGATGGGTCTATTTTAGACTCTTTCCTTGGAAGTTACTAAAAGGACTTCATTCTAATTGCACAGCACATTCTAGTTACACAGCACAGATTCTGTAGCTCTAACTGTAATACAGTTCATGTCTTAGCAAAGTTTTAAAATGATTGCTCTAGGAATGTGCTTTTCAAGTTGAGACATGGGTAGGCATCCATGTGCCATGGGACAGAAAAGGTCAAACACCAGTATCTTCTTAGATTCTGATTTTACTCTAAGAAGTGGAGAGAAGGGATATGCTGCTTTTGTAGTGAACAAACATTGCAGAATTTCTGTGGAGAGCAGCATAGGGCACTAGTCCAGACTCTGAATCTAAGCTGTCTGGTCCATGCTCAGCTCTACTACATCCTAGCTGTGTAGCCTTGGGAATATCTTTGACCTTTCAATACCATAGTTTCCCCAGCTTTAAATTTCGAATTATGGACTTCCCTGGTGGTCCAATGGTTAAGACTCCATGCTTCCACTGCAGGGGGTACGGGTTCGATCCCTGGTTGGGGAACTAAAATCCCACATGCAGCGTGGTGTGGCCAAAAAATAAAAAAATAAATCAAATTATAAAGATTGAGTTAAAATGCTTTTTATATTATAGTACCTGGCACATAGTAAATGCCATGTAAGTGTTTGTTTAGGTTGCAGAATTTACTTGAATTTTTAAGAAAACAAGAGGCTTGATGTGGCACAGGCTGCCCATACACCTACACAGCCTTTCAGAGGGTAAGCCTATTGTTAAGCTTTTACAGAGCCTCCTTCCTGATGTCATGACCCCTTTGTAAGTGGCCCCAGTAGGCAAGCACTGGCGCAGCTGGGGAAAGGCTGCTTGACCTCCACAGGAGTGGTCATCAGGTCATACCTGATTACTGAGAGCTTCCTCTACGTGGATGCCTTCTGGTGGACACCTACATGGATGGAATGTCTTCACACTGTAAGGCTGTTCAGAGAGGACTGTCCACATTTCCCTCTTCCAGACCTTCTCTGTTAATCTAGTTTTGTTCTTTCCAAGTCTCTGACCAGCCAGCCCATTTGCCACTGCCCATGGTCCATATAGGTGTTCCACTTTGAATTCCACCCACTGTTACGATTTGCTTTCACTCCTGTCTTTCAGGCCTGGCCCTGAGAGAGGCTGTAGTGAAAGGGCAGTCCACTTTTGGCTGGTGTGGGACACTGTGTAGATCCAGCAGTGGGCCAGGCCCATGCTGTTTTACTTTTATGTTAACTACTTATAGGGGAAGCCTGATGGGTCCACAGGTATGGTAGGTTCAGGGAGAGGCAGTGATAAAGTAGATCAGGTACCATGGGATCCTGAGCCACCTGCTCATGCAGTTTTCTTGGGGCCATTTCTAGAGCCACTTAATGTATCAGTCAGGGTCTCACCTGGAAAGAGATAGCTCAAATTATGATCATTCAAGGAAGGCTTATCTACGAAGAGACAAATTATAGAAATAAGGGTGGGATAGCACAGGAATCCTGGCTAGCAGCAGCAGAGCTGTCACCACCCTGACTCAAGGGGAGAAGGAGAAGTTAGCAGAACCCAGGAGGGAAAGTTGCAGAGCAGCTGCTTCCTCTCCAGGGACCCAGCCTGCCCAGGGGAAGCAACCTCAGTGAGAAAGAAGCAGGGGATGAATACCCTGACTTGACTGGGTTCCCCATTGGCTAGACCCACTGGAACCAGAGGGCACAGAAATCCACTGACATCTGTTCAGGTCAGCCTCCCAGGGCAAGGAGAAATGTGGAGAATGGATAGTTGATTTGGAGGGGTAAACAGAAACTCTGGTTTAAAAAAATCAAGTAATAAATGATAGAGGTAGATAAGGCCAGAGCCTGGATTTGTTAATAGCACCGATTCCTGAATCCACGTACACTCTTTACTGAAGTACTATATGGAATGTCATTGAACATCTGAGTTGGTGATAAAACCCTTTTTTACATTTATCCAAATGTTCTTTGTATTAAAGAATTGGTAGGATTTATCCAGGCAAAGAAGACCATTCCAGATACTGGGAACAGAATGAACAGACACAGATGTGAAAAATAACATGATCTGTCTGAAGAACTTAGGAGCAGGCGATTTACTTCAGCTGGACTGGAAAGTGGGTGGCACAGACCTGATCCTACAGTCTTGAAAGCTCTTCTTTAGAAGCTTGGATTTTTAGGCAGTGGGTCGGGATGATGGGGGTGGGGTGGGTTTTGGGGTGCTTCAAAGATTTTTAAGCAGGGGAAGTGACCTGTCAGTGAGAATTAAGAGAGAACTATTAGGGATCTCTTCAGGTTCAGAACACGGGCTGCAGTTAGGCTGCCACCAGGCTTTTTCTACTCTTGCTTCTGAGAGAGAACATGTTTTATGTAGTATCACCAAAAGCAGTATTGGGATGCTCTGGAGCAGAGCAATAAAGAGAAACGTGCTTCTTCTAGACCCCCACAGGTCATTTTATACAAATAAGAAGAATGAGAAAAAAAAAAAAAGAAGAATGAGGAATTTTAGATGACCAGAGGGAAGCTGTCTAATGCAGCATTCAACTGGGCTGCAGCTTGATCATTTTTAATACTTATGTATTAACTGATCTTTTAGATGCGGGCTCTGATAGCCCTGGGATACTCCAGTAACATTATTTTAATTAGAGAAGTATTTCAGTGTGTGGCTTTCCGAGTAGAATTTCATTTTTCTCATCAAACAGGCTGGTTTTGGTTACGGATTGCCCATATCACGCCTTTATGCACAGTACTTCCAAGGAGACCTAAAGCTGTATTCCCTAGAGGGCTATGGGACAGATGCAGTTATCTACATTAAGGTAATGACCATAGTCTTCTGGACTTAATGATACTTCTTTGATTATAAGATGCCAGTACTTAACTGTAATGAAATTTTCTTCTACCTCGTGCTATTAAAATATAAAAATGTTTTTATAACAAGGATCTCATCTGTTTTGACAAATGATCTCTTTGACTGTGGGTAAGAAATGCTCATCTATAAGGATCAGGACTTTGTTAATAGAAAAAAACTGGGTTAAAGTGGGGAGTCAAAAACTTATGTTAAAATTAAATTTGTAAGATAAAACACATGAATTGACATTGATTAACCAGCCTTTTGATGTACTTGCTGAGGCCTTTCATTTGCATATGAGTCTGCAGATTGAAGTGTCAATTGTCTTTCTTGTAGAAGCTATACTTAAAATACATTGTTTTGGTTTCTTTAATAAAAGAAACAGCCAAGTGCATAATCCTTGTTGATTATTATGCAGTTCCTTACAGTTGTATTCTGATTTGACAGCAATTTTTATGTGGCTTTCCTTCATGAGTTTTTATGAAACATTCATCTTAGTTTTCGAAGAACTCCCCCACCCACCCAAATTGTACTTTGTTAAAAGCAATACTTAGATTAAATTACAATGACAGACTTAAGTATATTAACAGATTTAGGAACAATTACAGGTGACTCTTGGTAAGCATATAGCTCACCTGGTGGAAACAGACTTTCCTGGGTTGTTCCATGTGTTTATCTGACAAATCAGTATAAATTACAGGGGTAGAAAGCGCTGAATTAGTACCCAATTTTTTAGCGACGCTAGTTTCTTGTTCTGGCCACTAGATGGCACCTATTTTATAGAAAATGCTAAAGATTTTACATTAGAAAAAGTACAATTTGTCTGAAAAGGTTAAGTTCTTTCAAGATAATTTTCTTTTTTTAAACCATCTCAATTGTGAAGAACTTAAAAACATTGCCTTCATGATGCCCTTTTTATCATCAAATGTAACATTTTTGTTTGAGTCTATAGATCAAGGAGTTCCAGCATAAAGAGAATATGATGTATAGGTGAAAGGTTTCTAGCTCCATTTTGGAAAAAAATAGAATACATGAAGTCTTATAGAATAATTAAGGTCCTTCCTTACTATTATTGGAATGAAACTTCCAGTTCAGTATTTTCTACATCTTGGGGAATACCTGTGGTTTAAGGTTGAAATCCTACCAAAATATCCTAATTTGAAGATAATGAGGAACATAGTTTCTCAGTGATACACGGGAAGCTGAAATAGAACGGTGAATTAATTGTGATAGTATGTTGGAAACATGCAATTACAATCAGCCCTCTGTATCCCCGGGTTCCATATCCATAGATCCGAACACGAATCAAAAATATTTGAAGAAAAAAGAAATTCCAGAAAGTTGCAAAAAGAAGAACTTGAATTTGCTGCACATCAGCAACTATTTACATAATATCTACATCGTATTTGTATAGCATTTACATTGTATTAGCTATTATAATTAATCTAGAGATGATTTAAAGTATACAGGAGGATATGTAAAGATGATACACAGATACTACAGCATTTTATATAAGTGACTTGAGCATGGGCAGACTTTGGTATGCATGTGGGGGTGGGGGGGGGTGATACAGAGGGTCAGCTATGCATGATGCAGAAATCATGTATGCTGTAACTAAAATTAGTGACTTTAATGTAGGAGAAGACACAGGATCAAACCCAGATTTCATTAAATGATTGTACGATTACATATGTTAAGGTACATATGTGAATTTTTATGCTTTTACACTTAACTGACTTTTTCAGTTAACCAACTTCTGTTATGTTTTATAAGAATGTCTATCACACGTGTGTGAAACTTCAATCCAGCAGCTCCCAGGCTGGCTGGAGAATTACTGCAAGCAATAAACTCAACGTGCACATCAAACAGTTGCCATAGGCTTAGTAAATAACACGTTTCAAATATGTGCTCTATTTTTAAATGTATGTAGATGGTCTTATGTTTGATAAAATACAAAGCCAATAAAGTATTGTTTAATTTGTAGTAACCTTTTTGCCATTGTAGATTTTCTCAAATAATGCATTCTAAAAAAATGCCTGATTTAGGTCCTGCTTTGACTTTCAGGCTCTGTCAACAGAATCAATAGAAAGACTCCCGGTGTATAACAAAGCTGCCTGGAAGCATTACAACACCAACCACGAGGCTGACGACTGGTGTGTTCCCAGCAGAGAACCAAAAGACATGACGACATTCCGCAGTGCCTAGACACAACTTGGGACCCCTGGAAAATCCAGATGTGGTTTTTTATTAAATTTGCAAGGGATGGTGTTCAGAACTACATTATACCAAATACTTCATGTGTCGTTTTCACAGTTAACTATTTGGGTAGATAGAATAAGTGGTAAGTTAAATTCCATTTATGCCTGTTAAATCTCCTAAAGGATGAAGTTGTACCTGTTTTACACTTAAATTTTCAGTTAATTGAACATATTTTTAAACAACTGTAGTTCTGGTCAACTTTCTCTTTACGGTAGACTTCAGAAGCGTAGAAGTCTTTGGGTTTCTACAGGAAGCTGTGTAGTTTTTTAAGAAATACTTTTATGTCTGCTAGAAACATTTCCTTAATATTGATTAGCCAGTTAGCCATCTTTCTGTTTTAGAGGAGTTCTGCCAGCCTTTTTTTAGTAATGACAGATGTAATAAGATGATCTACAGATTTACATGACTGACTACAATTAAAGCAGTAAACAGTTGCCCTGTTAAGTGTAGAACCAGCCACCTTTCAGCATCTACATGCATTGTCTTCACTCTGAAGTTAATTTATCATGTTTTAATTTTATTGCAAAGAATTGTAATGATTGATTTCCTATGGAACTAAGCCAAGATCATGGGCAGTCTACTTTGAATGTGCTTATGATTAATGCAATGGGAAATTTTTATACTAAAACCTAACAGCTGCTAAAATTCTAAATTGAATTTAAGAAATTGAGGGCAGAACAGTGAGTCCCAAAAACTGTACTAACGATTGTTGAGATTACCAGGGGGAGCTTTTGAGAAAGTTTTTCTGAGTCCTACTCCAGACATACAGAATCAGACTCTGCGGCTGGAGCCCAGGAATCTCAATTTTTATAACACTTCCTAGATGAGTCTGATGCCTCACCTAGTTAGGAAGCCACGCTTTTAAAGTGAGTAATGATGATACCACATTTGCTAACATAACATATCTTTAGATTTTGGTTTTCACCTATCAGACTTCTAGACTCTAGGAACAAACTGGTGCAATTAGAAGCATAATTGGAAGCAAGAGACAAGTCGGCTACAGAAGAGTCAGGTAACCAAAGGATTAGGACCATAAATGCACAGGTATTGACAAAAAACATGTTATGAAAAAATATCTATACTTTATCAGGAAAAAGTCACCTTGAGCTTATCACATTCAAATGTTTGCATTCGAATGTTAATTTGTAGTATACAAATTTTTGGTATATTCAGTATATTATGATAACTCTGTTGGGCTTTAAGACAGAGATACCAAACAGGTGGTATCATCTTCTTTTTTGAGGCTCAGAGTATAGCCCAGAGCTGCCCAGAATTGGAGTGAGGGCTCAAGCTGTATCTGCTGATCACTGTCAGTCACCTGGTCTAAGAGACCATGAAAGTCAGGAGACTAAGTTGTTAGTTTTACCTCATCTTTTAAGGTGACAGGGAAGTACTCTGAAAATAAATTTTAAAGATTTTAAATGTTTAAAGAACAGCTTTACTACTTAAATGGGGAACTTTATCTGGTAAATACATTGAGCTGAAACACCTCATTCTCAAAAGGATTATGTAAGCTTAACAGTGCTATACAAATTTGTAAATTGGAAGGGATGTTAAAGGGCCGTTAGCCCAGGACTCTCACATAAGAGATGAGGATCCTGAAACTCGGGGTGTGTGGGGTTTGCCCAGGGCTGATTAGCTGATGTGACCAAATGTTGGAAAAAGACCTTTTACCTATTACTCCTTAATTATGGATTTTATGATGAACAATAGAATATGCTAGTGGATGATTTATATTAGTTCAATGTGTCACAGTTTTTTTAGCTTAAAATTACACTTTCCTTGTAATGATGAAATAGTTTAGAATCCTTTGAATCAAAGTATTCACTTTCTTTCCTAAATGAGACATTTTTACAACTGACATAAACTTGATATTTTTACTTATGATCCACCCACACACACACAGAATTAAAATTTCTCTATTTAAGAGCTAAGAAATTGTGTTTTCAAAGGAAGAGTGAAATCTTTTCCTTTAGCTTCTTTTTAAGGTATAATGGCTTTTTCACTTCGTTACTGTGGTAGGGGACACAAAGTTACATACAAAAATATTTGGGGGAATGCTTTCTCCTAGTTGGTTTTAAATTATTGTGCTACCTGAAAAGTCTTTAGATTCTTAACACTATTTTTCCCCACCAGCATTTAATATGATGCCATGTAGATTTTAAAAATATATTGAAAGATAAGAAATGGATACTAAGTGATTTTTGTAACCTGGGCATTTAATGAATATGCCAACATTTTTTTAGGAAGAATCACAAAAAGTATTGTGCCCTGTACTTAAAATACTAGCTGGCTTTAGATGTCTTCATACTTAATGGTAATCACTTTCTTGCACTGTGAAGTTTTTACATGAAGATGTTGAAGTGGCAGTCTACCCTACTATTTTATAAAATGTTTTGTGTATGGCAATAAACTGAAAGCATGGATCAACTCTTATTCTGAAAATAAATTGACCCAATTTAGGTTTTTAAAAATATAATTGTTTTTTTAAAATAAAGGTCTCTTTCATCATCAAGGGTCAGCTTTCTGTAAACATTCAAAAAGTCGAAGCCAGGTGGCTCACAGTGCAGGAAGTGTTACTATGCTTGGTACAGGAAGTGTTTAGATTTCCAACATGTATATTCTAATTGCCAAAGCAGGCAGTAGTTTGTATGGTTTGAGTTATGCTAGATTTTCATTATCCAAACATCCACAGATGACTGACTTACTGCATAAATGAACATCTTCTCTTACGTGATTTTCAAGAGGTTACGTTAGTATACTCTTTGAATAACTTTTCACAATATAAGAAGTAATATAGGAAAAGCCTTAATTTAACCAGCATTACTCTCTGCTTGTACCAGCCGAAAGTCAAAATTAAACTCCTCTAGTCAAAGATAGGTTCCTGTCCTGTTCCTGATCAATGGGATATGACCATTAATCTTCCCTTCATTGTTAAAGCCAACAAATTCCATAAAAGGACTGCATAGGTAAAGAACCAGGGAAATAGACTACTAGTGTTAGGGTCCCTTTGTGGCCTTGTGAACAGCCAATCATCAGAGAGGAAGCCAAAAAAAAAAAAAAAAAAAAATCAACCAATTTCAGTTTGCATCTTCAGTTGCTGTGCCATAAATGTGAAGTTTTAAACAGATGAGTAATCAGGGTTGAGTTAAGCTGGTTTGCAAATACTGTATATGATTAACTTCTGGCCCCCAAAATTAAATTTTCTTATAGTCAAAGTGAATGCACTTGAAAAAATGTGGCGTGAAGTATTTTATGTATGGCAAAAAAGAATGCACTGCTGGTTTGCTTAGTCCTGGCATTCTTAAATTACTGCACCTTTTGTTCTGTTTACATGTTTGGAAATAATTAGACATATACTACCCACTCTTCACGTTTCTTCAGCAGTCATTAACCATAGGCTTTTAATAGCGAGAGACAAGATTGCCACCTTTTTCAAATTTATGATATGAGATGACCATAAAATTGGGTGGCCATAAAGTTCTATATTATTATAGATATAAAACCATTTAGGGGAGGGAGGATCAAGATGGTGGAGTAGGAGGATGTGGAGCTCACCTACCGCCATAAACACATCAAAAATACACCTGCATGTGGAATAATTCTCACATTAAACCAACTGGAAACTGGCAGAAGATCTCTTATACAACCAAAGCTGCAGAAAAGATTTTCCATGTAATTGGGTAGGACCAAACACATTAAAAAAAAGGCATCAGGATGGGACCAGCGCCCCTGGGAGGGATCTGTGAAGGAGGAAAGGTCCCCATGGGCAGGCTCTCACTCTGGGGAGCCCCCTTGCCTGCTGGGAGGTCTGCTGGGAGAGGCTGGAGTGGGCTGGACTCTGATTGTAGGGAGTGTGTGCATGCTGACTTGCCTAGTGATCACGGTGGAGGGAGACCAGTAGTGACAGCTGCCACCTCCTGCCCTTCCCAGTCCCAAAGGCGTGCAGAGCAGGGCTGCTAGAACGCACAGTGGGAAGATGCTGTATCTCGGGCAGATAGGCCCTGGGATAGGACTCTGTCTAACTGCATGGAGACAGCCTGGAGGGCCTGGGGTGTGGTCTAGGCCAAACCTCAGAGCTCACTGTTAGCACGTGAACAGCGGGGCACAGGTCCAGCATCGGAACCCACTGCCAGCACACACACAGTGGTGCCACAGAGACACATCTCTCTGTGCAGACAGTCCCTGGGGAGGAATACACAGCAGTTTGTTTCCCAGTGGGAGCTCTCCAGTTCCACCCACCCCACACTGTAACGTGGGGCCAGATCTGGGGTGGACAGGTCCTGGGAGAGGCCTGTCATGGAGGCAGCCCAAGTCCCAGGCAGCAGCACAAACACCTCCATTCCTGCAGCCACAGCACCAGCCCATCCCACACTACAGCCTAGCACTAGGTCTGGGATGGACGTAACAGAGAAATCGATGCAACCTTGGGCTGCTTCCAGGCAGAAGTGAACATACCTGCATGGGCAGCACATAGGTTTGCTGTAACCACAGGGGCCTCACTTGCTTCAGCGATCACCTCCTTGGAGACACAGCACAAACTTTGGGGCGATGAGCCTTATCAAACCTGACCCTCAAGCCTTCTACTCCACCAACCAGGCAGCAAACCCCATCCCTGACAAGGATGTGACAGCCACAGAGCAAAGAGGAGGCCCTGCCCAACATCCAGTGAAGGCTCTGGACACCACAACACGAGTCACACCCACTATCAAGGGAATAATGGCCAGCACACTCTTAAGGAAATACGTGGCTGGCCTCCATATCAAAAACAGCCCTTGCACCAAAAATATTGGACTCACGGTCTTACACAGGGATGTTCCCACATAAAAACACCCCTTCAAGACCACAGTAGACTCTGTCCCTATGATTTTAGGAGAAACAAGTAAATGAAAAAGCAGAGGAACTACTCCCAATTAAAAGAACCCGAGAAATCCCCTGAAAGAATTAATGAAACAGACTTCAGTCTACTAGACCCTGAGTTCAAAAAGGAGGTAATAAAAATGCTAAAGGAATTAAGAAAGAATATTGATAGAAATGCAGATCACTGTAACATGGAACTAGAAACTCTAAAGAGGAACCAATCAAAATTAGACAATTCAATCACCAAGATAAAAACCAATCTAGAAGCAATGAATAGCAGACTAAATAACACAGAAGGATGAATAAGTGATCTGGAAGATAAAATAATGGAAATCACCCTGTCAGAATAGCAGACAGAAAGACCAATGGGAAAAAAAATGAAAGCAACAGACAAGATCTATGGGATAATATAAAGTGTGCCAACCTACACATAATAGGGGTTCCAGAAGGAGAAGTTAGAGAGGAGGGGATCAAAAATGTATTTGAAGAAATTAGGTTTGGGAAGTTTTCAGCCATAAAGAAGGAAACAGATATCCAGGTACAGGAAGAACAGAGGGTCCCAAACAAGATGAACCCGAGCAGACCTACACCAAGACATACTATAATTACAATGGCAAAAGTTAAAAGAGGATTCTAAAGGCAGCAAGAGAAAAACAAAGTCAGTTACAAGAGAACCCCCATAAGGCTATCAGCTTATTTCCTTGCAGAAACTTTGTAGGGCAGAAGGGAGTGGCATGATATATTCAAAGTCCTGAAAGGGAAAAACCTGTAACTTCGTATACTCTACCCAGCAAGATTTTCATTTAGAGTAGAATGAGAAAAAGAATTTCTCAGACAAGCAAAAACTAAGAATACAGCAATGCCAAATCTACCCTGAAAGAAATCTTGAAAGGTCTTCTCTAAATACAAAAGTAAGAATCTATAGGAAAGGAAAAATCACAATAGGAAAGGTAAATACATCAAAGGATCGAAGGTCATGTAAGTAAACCAGTACACAGACTATAAAACAATCAAATTTTGTAAAAGTGATAACTACAATTAACAGCAAAAGGATAAACACGAAGATGTCCTATTTTACATCAAAATCACAAAATGTGGGGGAGGGGAGTAGAAAAGAAAGATCTTTTATAGAATGTGTTTGAATTTATATGACTATCAGTCTAAAGCAGGTAGATAAAACCAGGGTAACCACAAATCAAAAACATACAATCACAAATCACAAAACTAAAAAGAAAGGAACTCAAGCATAATAGAAAAGAAAACCATCAAACCACAGAAGGAAAAAACAAAGAGAAGAAATGAACAAAGAACTACAAAACTCAACTGGAAAACCAGATCTAAAAAGGCAATAAGTACATACCAATCAATAATTACTTTAAATATCAGTGAATTAATGTTCCAATCAAAAGACAGAGTAGCTGATTAGATTTAAAAAAGACCTTTCAGTATGCTGCCTACAAGAGACTCACTTCAGGGCACAAAACACATAAATTGAAAGTGAGGGGATGGAAAAAGATATTTCACACAAATGGAAATGACAAGAAAGCAAGGGTAGCAATACCCATATCAGGCAAAATAGACTTTAAAACAAAGTCCATAAGGACAAAGAAGGACATTATATAATGATAAAGGGATCAACACAAGGGGATATTACACTCAACATATATGCACCCAATATAGGAGCACCCAAAAGTATAAAACAAATACTAAGAGATACAAAGGGAGAAACTGACAGGAATACATAGTAGGAGACTAACACCCCACTAACATCAATGGACAGATCTTCCAGACAGAAAAATCAATAAGGCAAGAAAGGTCCTATATGACACATTAGACCAGTTGTACTTAACTGATATCTACAGAA
>RJWK010026031.1:0-27295 GCA_004363435.1 Platanista minor
TGAATTTTGTCAAAAGCTTTTCTGCATCTATTGAGATGATCATATGGTTTTTATTCTTCAATTTGTTAATATGGTGTATCACATTGATTGATTTGCGTATATTGAAGAATCCTTGCATTCCTGGGATAAATCCCACTTGATCATGGTGTATGATCCTTTTAATGTGCTGTTGGATTCTGTTTGCTAGTATTTTGTTGAGGACTTTTGCATCTATATTCATCAGTGATATTGGTCTGTAATTTTCTTCTTTTGTAGTATCTTTGTCTTGTTTGGTATCAGGGTGATGGTGGACTCATAGAATGAGTTTGGGAGTGTTCCTTCCTCTGCAATTTTTTGGAAGAGTTTGAGAGGGATAGGTGTTAACTCTTCTCTAAATGTTTGATAGAATTCACCTGGAAGCCATCTGGTCCTGGACTTTAGTTTGTTGGAAGATTTTTTTTTTTTTTTTTTTTTTTTTTTTTTTTTTTTTTTTTTTTTTTTTTTTTTTTTTTTTTTGCGGTACGCGGGCCTCTCGCTGTTGTGGCCTCTCCCGTTGTGGAGCACAGGCTCTGGACACGCAGGCTCAGTGGCCATGGCTCATGGGCCCAGCCGCTCCGCGGTATGTGGGATCTTCCTGGACTGGGGCACGAACCTGCATCCCCTGCATCGGCAGGCAGACTCCCAACCACTGCTCCACCAGGGAAGCCCTGTTGGAAGATTTTTAATCACAGTTTCAATTTCATTACTTGTGATTGGTCTGTTCATATTTTCTGCTTCTTCCTGGCTCAGTCTTGGAAGGTTATACCTTTCTAAGAATTTGTCTGCTTCTTCCTGGTTGTCTATTTTATTGACATAGAGTTGTTTGTAGTAGTGCCTTAGGTTGCTTTGTATTTCTGCAGTGTCTGTTGTAACTTCTCCTTTTTCATTTCTAATTTTATTGATTTGAGTCCTCTTCTTTTTCTTGATGAGTCTGGCTAATGGTTTATCAATTTTGTTTATCTTCTCAAAGAAGCAGCTTTTAGTTTTATTGATCTTTGCTTTTGTTTTCTTTGTTTCTATTTCATTTATTTCTGCTCTGATCTTTATGATTTCTTTCCTTCTGCTAACTTTGGGTTTTGTTTGTTTTTCTTTCTCTAGTTCCTTTAGGTGTAAGGTTAGATTGTTTATTTGAGATTTTTCTTGTTTCTTGAGATAGGCTTGTATTGCTATAAACTTCCCTTTTAGAACTATTTTTGCTTCATCCAATAGGTTTTGGATCGTCATGTTTTCATTGTCATTTGTCTCTAGGTATTTTTTGATTTCTAGGTATTTTTTGATTTTTTGATTTCTTCAGTGATCTCTTGGTTATTTAGTAATGTATTGTTTAGCCTCCATGTGTTTGTATTTTTTATGTTTTTTTCCCTGTAATTCATTTCTAATCTCATAGCTTTGTGGTCAGAAAAGATGCTTGATATGATTTCAATTTTCTTAAATTGACTGAGGCTTGATTTGTGACCGAAGATGTGATCTATCCTGGAGAATGTTCCGTGTGCACTTGAGAAGAAAGTGTAATCTGTTGTTTTGGGATGGAATGTCCTTTCAATATCAATTAAATCTATCTGTCCTATTGTGTCATTTAAAGCTTGTGTTTCCTTATTAATTTTCATTTTGGATGATCTGTCCATTGGTGTAAGTGAAGTGCTAAAGTCCCCCACTATTACTGAGTTATTGTAGATTTCCTCTTTTAGAGCTGTTAGCAGTTGTCTTATGTACTGAGGTGCTCCTATGTTGGGTACATATATATTTATAATTGTTATATCTTCTTCTTGGATTGATCCCTTGATCATTATGTAGTGTCCTTCCTTGTCTCTTGTACCATTCTTTACTTTAAAGTCTATTTTATCTGATATGAGTATTGCTACTCCAGCTTTCTTTTGATTTCCATTTGCATGGAATATCTTATTCCATCCCTTCACTTTCAGTCTGTATGTGTACCTAGGTCCGAAGTGGGTCTCTTGTAGACAGCATATATATGAGTCTTGTTTTTGTATCCATTCAGCAAGCCTGTGTCTTTTGGTTGGAGCATTTAATCCATTCACATTTAAGGTAATTATCGATATGTATGTTCCTATGACCATTATCTTAATTGTTTTGAGTTTGTTTTTGTAGGTCCTTTTCTTCTCTGTGTTTCCCACTTAGAGAAGTTCCTTTAGCATTTGTTGTAGAGCTGGTTTGTTGGTGCTGAATTCTCTTAGCTTTTGCTTGTCTGCAAAGCTTTCGATTTCTCCATTGAATCTGAATGAGATCCTTGCTGGGTAGAGTAATCTTGGTTGTACGTTCTTCTATTTCATCACTTTAAATATGTCATGCCACTCCCTTCTGGCTTGTAGAGTTTCTGCTGAGAAATCCACTGTTAACCTTTTGGGAGTTTCCTTGTATATTGTTTGTCATTTTCCCTTGATGCTTTCAATAATTTTTCTTTGTCTTTAATTTTTGCCCATTTGATTACTATGTGTCTCGGTGTGTTTCTCCTTGGGTTTATCCTGTATGGGACTCTCTGCTCTTCTTGGATTGTGTGGCTCTTTCCTTTCCCATGTTAAGGAAGTTTTCGACTATAATCTCTTCAAATATTTTCTGGGGTCCTTTCTCTCTCTCTTCTCCTTCTGGGACCTCTATAATGTGAATGTTGTTGCGTTTAATGTTGTCCCAGAGGTCTCTTAGGCTGTCTTCACTTCTGTTCATTCTTTTTTCTTTATTCTGTTCTGCAGCTGTGAATTCCACCATTCTGTCTTCCAGGTCACTCATCCGTTCTTCTGCCTCAGTTATTCTGCTATTGATTCCTTCTAGTGTAGTTTTCATTTCAGTTATTGTATTGTTCATCTCTGTTTGTTTGTTCTTTAATTCTTCTAGGTCTTTGTTAAACATTTCTTGCCTCTTCTCAATCTTTGCCTCCATTCTGTTTCCAAGGTCCTGGATCATCTTCTCTATCATTATTCTGAATTCTTCTTCCGGAAGGTTGCCTATCTCCACTTCATTTAGTTGTTTTTCTGGGGTTTTATCTTGTTCCTTCATCTGGTACATAGTCCTCTGCCTTTTCATCTTGTCTATCCTTTTGTGAATGTGGGTTTTGTTCCACAGGCTGCAGGATTATAGTTCTTCTTGCTTCTGCTGTCTGCCCTCTGGGCATGAAGAATTATTATAGAGAAAATATTTTGGGGGGTTTCTGGATCCCCAGTTAATAGAGAATTTCTTGAGGGCAGGCACATTGTTTGTTTTTCCATAATACGACCCCACCCAGCCAAGTTCATGTCCCACCTTTTATAGTTCTCCCAGGCTACTCAAAACAGCCTATAATTGGTCACTTGAGCCATCTATCACCTCTCCCCAATATTCTCCAAGTCCAGGCTCTATTTCTCCACATTTCACTTAATGAAATCCTACATCCCACACATCCTTCAAGGTCCAGCATAAACCCCCTGTTGTTCCTTAATGACTCAGCCAGTGATGGTGGCTCCTTTTTCTCCTTTCCTATTGCACTTCGGGTGGACCACACAGAGGTCTTTAGATGAACAGCAGGGAGGAGGGGAACATCCCAGGAACAGCATGGACAAAGGCAGACTGAGGGCACCCCAGTGATGCTGCGGAAGGGAGAGAGTGGGAGAGAGTGTGGGGAGCTGGAAAGAGAAAGAAGTTGGTTCCAAGTTCAGATCCAGGTCCCTTCACTCCTGAGCTCGGCAACACTCAGCAAATCATGTCTTCTCTGGAAGCCTCAGTTCCTCCAGTGCCAAAGACATCCCTTGAAAGCTTTCGTGAGTGAGTGCCTGTAGTATCTGTCAAACAAATGAATGAATTTATGCTAAACCCATTTAACATATATCAAAGTGGCTTACTGGGATGAGGAGGGTATGAGTAAAGGCAGTTTTGGGAAGGCTTTCTGAAATAGGTCTCCTCAGCAATCCCTTCCACAGTTCCAAGTTCTTTTTTGTTGTTGCCCTGTATCAGTTTAGGCTTGGGGAGGTGTATGTATGTGCAGGTGTCTGGCTCCCTAACATACTATGTGCTCCCATGACGGGGATGTGGTCTATATATATTTTTAATATTTATTTATTTATTTGGCTCTGTCAGGTCTTAGTTGCGGCATGCGGGATCTTTAGTTGCGGCATGTGAACTCTTCGTTGTGCGTGTGGGATCTAGTTCCCTGAGTAGGGATCAAATCCGAGCCCCCTGCATTGGGAGCGTGGAGTCTTAGCCACCAGATCACCAGGGAAGTCCCAAAGGACACGGTATTTTCATATACTGTCCTGTTCCCAGAACTGAGCCCAGTGCCTCAATAAATACCTGTGGGAGAAATGAATGAGTTCACCCTCAAGGCGTTGATAGCATTTTAAAAAGTGCTTTAGAAAGAGTGTCCTGGCAATGGTGTGCTGCACAGATTGGAGAGGGTGAGGCTAAGAACCAGAGCTTCAACGGCTTCTGAACTTGAGAAATTTTGGGAATTTATTGTGGGCACGTTCTACGTTTTGCCAGTGAGGACACCCCTCTTCCGAATCTTAGCAACAGTTTCTGAACCGAGTATCACCACCAAAGATCTTCCAAGGGAGCCCTCCATTCAGCAGTAACAAGATTTGTCCTGTTTGATAAACATGATGATTGATTCCAACATGATGTATCTTAATACCAAGATTTATTGAGTGCTAAGTATGTGCTAGACACTGTTCTAAGAACTTGACACGTTGTATTAGTCAGGGTTGTCTGGAGAAACAGAAACAATAGGAGATATACATACATATGTGTAAAGAGATTTAGTATAAGGAGTTGGATCGTGTGAAGGTCAGAAATCCCAAGACCTGCAGTCGGCTAGCTGGAGACCCAGGAAAGCCGAGGGTATAGTTCTAGTTCAAGTCCCAGTCTGAAGGCAGGAGAAGACTGATGTCCTAGTTTGAGGATGGGAAGAGAAAGAGGGAGAGAGAGAGAGAGAGAGAATTCTCCTTTTCTCAGCCTTTTTGTTCTATTCAGGCCTTCAATGGATTGGCTGAGGCCCACCCACACTGGGTAGGGCAGTGTGCTTTACTCAGACTACTGATTCAAATGCTAATCTCACCCAGAAACACCCTCACAGACACACCCAGTAAAATGTTTAATCAAATGTCTGGGCACCCCATGGCCCAGTCAACTTGTCACATAAAATTAAACATCATACATGTGTTAATTCAATTAATCCTCACAGTGATTTTGTAGGCAGGTAGCACTCTTATCCTCTTCATTTGGGCAAGCCAGGATTTGGGCCAGTCTGACTTCAGAACCAATAAGTCTAGCCAGTACAGTATGCTCCACTGCTCTACCCTGCCTTGGAAAGCTATCCTAGGGCTTCCCTTCACATGTGCAAGTGATGTTTATTGTATTTTGTTGAATAAGATAATTTCAAAACATCAAATAAAGTTTTAAAAAATAGTTTATTATTTTTATGTGTTACCTTCTGGTCCTTGTTCACTTTTACATATAACTTCACAAAAGGTCCTGGTTTGCCTCAATTCTATATGCAAACTTAGAAGCAATGTTGGCATAAAGAGTGTCACGCTCACCTGGCCTTGGTTAGTTGCTCAGTAACAATAATAATGGTAATAATCATAACATGAAATTATTATTACCAATTAACTTTATTAAGTAATTATTATCTAATGAATTTTTAATGTATCTCATTCTTCTGGGTTGTGATTTACTTTCCTGAACATGACCAAAAAAAAGTAAATCTACTACTTATTAAAGAAGACATTTACATCAAATTCTCTTTATAACAAGGAAATACAACAAGATGTCAAATGCTGGATCCAAGTGATAGGAGTATAGGCAGTTTTCCTTCGGTCTCGTTTTTCTGCCCTTTTAAATATATCACAATGGAAAAATATATAAATCACCTTATTTATTTAAAAGTCTGTACAGGGCTTCGCTGGTGGCGCAGTGGTTGAGAGTCCGCCTGCCGATGCAGGGGACACGGGTTCGTGCCCCGGTCCAGGAAGATCTCACATGCGGCAGAGCAGCTGGGCCAGTGAGCAATGGCCGCTGAGCCTGCGCGTCCGGAGCCTTTGCTCCGCAACGGGAGAGGCCACAGCAGTGAGAGGCCCGCGTACCACAAAAAAAAAAAAAAAAAAAAAAAAGTCTGTACAATTACAACATTAATTAATGCAAAACTGGGCCAAACTGCCCATAAGAAACACTTTCTGTGGCTGCAGGACCATTAGGGCTGGTCCATACGCCACCCTGACTTCAAAGACCCTTCAGTGGCCTTCCTTATCACACCTCAAACCATAACAGATGCTAGATCATAGTGTTACCGAACCGAACAAGAGTCTGCTTGCCCAACATGTAGCAGAGCCAATCTGCTGACACCAGGTCGTGGTGAAGGAAAGTACAGAGTTTACTTGCAGGGCACCAAGCAAGGAGAGTGGGCAGCTCAGCTGATGCTCATAAGACCCAAACTCCTCAATGGTTTCAGAGAAGTGTTTCTTTTCTTTTTTTTTTTAAATAAATTTATTTATTTATTGGCTGTGTTGGGTCTACATTGATGCACATGGGCTTTCTCTAGTTGCAGTGAGTGGGGACTACTCTTTGCTGCGGTGCGCGGGCTTCTCATCGAGGTGGCTTCTCTTGTTGCAGAGCATGGGCTCTAGGCATGTGGGCTTCAGTAGTTGGGGCTCATAGGCTTAGTTGCTCTGTGGCATGTGGGATCTTCCCAAACCAGGACTTGAACCTGTGTCCCTGCATTGACAGGTGGATTCTTAACCACTGTGCCACCAGGGAAGTCCCCGGAGAAGGGTTTTTATTTATTTATTTATTTTTTTGCGATACGCGGGCCTCTCACTGCTGTGGCCTCTCCCGTCGCGGAGCACAGGCTCCGGACGCGCAGGCTCAGCGGCCATGGCTCACGGGCCCAGCTGCTCCGCAGCATGTGGGATCTTCCCGGACCGGGGCACGAACCCGCGTCTCCTGCATTGGCAGGCGGACTCTCAACCACTGCGCCACCAGGGAAGCCCCCAGAGAAGGGTTTTTAAAGGCATCATTGGGAGTGAGGGTCTCAGGGTGATCAGCTCATGGAGATTTTTCTGATTGGTTAGTGGTGAGGTAACAGGGTGATGTGTCAGAAACCTTAATCATCAACTTTCTGGTTCAAACGAGTCTAGCATCTACGTGCTTGTGGTCACCACATAGTCACCATCCTCCACCTGGTGGAGATCTTAATTTCTGCAGAAAAACTCAGAGATATGCATCAGATTGTTATGTCTGTCCCTTCAGGAGGAACTAGGAGACCAGTGACTCCATTTTTCTAATCATTAACTGCTTGAGTCTGCTCTTTGGAACTCAGGGAAGGTTAAATGAGATGCAGGGACTTGGAGGGGATTGTACCCAGGAGGGTCCCGCAGGGTCCTGCTCAGCTTCAATACCCCCTTTTCTTTCATACTCCTCAATCCTGAGGGGAACAGGGTCAGGACAAGAAAGGGAATGAAATTTTGGAAGGACAATTTAATCATAAACTTGACAGGAGAACTCGGTTTTAGGGGGACTTGGTTTCAGTAGGGCTCCCAACCTGTTACTGATTTCCTCCAAGATGATTAGTTATTTAGTGACAGACCAAAGAACAGAACCCAGGCTTCATGATTCCCCGTTCTCTTATCCCAAATGAGCCAGCTTCCTGAAATTTTCTGTCTAAGATTTCATCACATGCATTTTCCTACTTTGCGTTGGGTCCATGGGCTCATGGCTACAGGAACATAAATGTAGAAACTGGGTGCAGGAGTAACAAAAACATGGTGAACCTCCCCCCATTCTATCCCCTTCTCACCTCTGGCAGACATCATTAATGGATCAGAGAACACTCTTCCCTGAGCCCAGCCTTAGTTCAGATCCTTCCCAACACATTGCTCCAGGCAGCCGCTACAAAGAACTGGCTCTGAGGATGAACCTACTTGCTCTCCCTGGATAGAGTAGTAATGGCAACCCTGATCCTTCCTTTTCCTTCCTTAGTATCTGGCCTTGGTTCTATGATTATATCTCCAACATTGCACTTCTTTTTCATTCTTCTTGAGCGAATCTATTCTGAAAACGGTAACTCAGCCTGGAAGCTACTTTCATTCCCAAACAGATTCCCAAAACACAAGACCTGAGGGAATCACACTGAACCTGTTTATTTTGCATGCTTAGAAACCTCTAAATGATTGGCTCCAGCTTACACAGCTGTGTTCATGACGGAACAGAAACCAGTCCCAAGCTAGCTGACTCTTTGTCCAGTGCTCTTTTTACCACTCTGCCCATCTGACTCTGGGCTTCATCAGACAGAACAGCAAAAATGTTCCCGGGACCTGACACGTGTAAACACTCCTCCATCACCCTGGCCACGGCAGCTTGCCAAGACAGGAATGAAGCCAAATTTAGTGGGTCCTTCAGCCCGGTGACCCCGGTGGAAACAGTCTCCTGATATAGAACAGAGAGAGCCAGAGAAAAATGTGCTGTCCTACAAAGAACAAAGCCTGGGATGATTCATTGTCCTGATCCTGGTGATTTATCACTGGATGCAGTCATTCATACGTGGCTGTCAGCAACTTTGCAGGAATTCTAATCTGGATGCTCATCCTGAACACATAATTCCCTACTTACTTCCTCCTGGTTCCCAAACATTCAGAAGTTTCCTGGGCATGCTTCCCTGGCTGCCCTCTTGGTATATAGCCAGATAGTCTGGAGGCCTTGGGTAACTCTTTTAGCTTCTCTGGACCTCAGCTTTCTCATCCTTAAAAGTCAGAAATTGAAGGAGTTGTTCTCGAAGATCCCTTCTGGACCAAAAATCCTATGACAAGACAGATTTAGGAATCCCTTTTAAATGAGAAAAACGTATTTGATTTCCTATATCTTACAGCTTGGCTGGTTACCTACACACTGATGGGACCAGGAGAGGAGTGTGGGCCAGGGCCTGGCGGGAGGCCGTAGCCTTGGAGGACGGACCACCACCCTCCCAGTCCACTGTGGCCTGCCTCCTTCTGCACCATGGAAACTGCTTGTGCTCAGATCACTAACGACTTATTCGTTGCCAAATTCAATGGTCAAATACTTTATAAAGTAAAAGAAAATTATACAAGCACTATGAGGGTATTCTTATGAAAAATCAAGAAAGCAGAATATATATATATATATGAAGTCATGTATATGTGTAAACATTTACAAATATGCCGTTTTTTAGGGGGACTTATTCTAGGTATTTTAGTTTAGATTTATTTTTACAGACATGGGATCAAATGGCACGTATTTCTTTGTACCATGCTTTTTTCACTTGACAATATGTCCTAGAGCTCTTAACCATGTCAGCCCATGTAGTCTTTTTTATTAATTGCTGTGGAGGGTCCCTATATGGTGTTTTAACTACTTCTTTTGTTAACCACTTCTCCATTGATGGATATTTGGTTTGCTTCTAAGGTGCTGCTATTTCAAAAAAATATTGCAGTAAACTAATGTTCTTGTCCACACATTTGACAATTTCTCTAAGATAGGTATATCTAGAAGCAAAACTGTTAGGTTTACAGAAATGCACATTTTAAATTTTGAAGAATTCTGCCAACTAATCCTTTAATATGGTAGTACCATGGGAATACTCATTTCCCCATATTCTCTTTGATTCTCCACTGCTTTTTAATATTTGTCATTTCTCCATTATTAGCAAGCTTGAGCACATTTACACATGCATTTTGGCCATGTATATTCTTTCATGAATTGCCTATTTATAAGCTTTGCTTATTTTTCAGTTAGGTTGCCTTTTTTTCTT
This sequence comes from Platanista minor, assembly GCA_004363435.1. Lineage (NCBI taxonomy): Eukaryota > Metazoa > Chordata > Mammalia > Artiodactyla > Platanistidae > Platanista > Platanista minor. Next base: position 9,764 of record RJWK010026031.1, read on the forward strand.
ATCAATTTGTCGGAGTGTTAAAAAATTTTTTTAAATGAACTCAAGTACTAATCACCTAGTTTCAATATTATCAACTCATGGCCAACATATTCTCCCATCCCCATGCAAGGATTATTTTGAAGAAAATCCCCAACATCATACCATTCCATCTGTTAATATTTTAGTTAGTAAATCTAAAAAATCAAAGCTCTTAAAAATATCCACATTATCATCATATCTAATAAGAAAAATAATTCCCTAATGTTGTCAGTTATTCAGGGTTCATAGTTCCTCCATTAGCTTTTATATTTAAAAAAAATAATTACCTCAGTGTCATCAAATAACCAGTAAGTGTTTACATTTCCTCCATTGTCTCATAAATCTTTTTTAAACAATCTGTTTGAATCCAGGTCCAAAGAATGTCTGTGAATTTTAATTGGTTAATATGCTTTTTAAGTCTCTTTTAATTTATAGGTTCTTCCCCTCATGTGTTGAAGACTTCTGGTTATTTTTCCTGTGGACTTTCTCGCAGACTGGATTTTGCTGATTGCCTCTGATGATATTATTTAACATGTTCCTGTGTCCTGTATATTTCTTGAATGCTTGTAGTTAGATCTAAGGCTTGATGGGATTGTTGTTTTGACAAGAATAGTTTATAGGTGTGTTGTATATTTCCAACAAGACCACCTACACAATCATAAATGGCTGCTAACCTCTGGCTCTCTCTTTGTGAGGTTAGCAGCCATTCATGATTGTGTTGGTCTGGGTACACTCAGGAAACAGAAACCACACAATAATTCAAATAGGGGACACTTAATATAAAGAATTATTAATTTTGATAGGAAAGTAACTGTGAAGATGTAAAGAGACCCCTACTGGGTATCCTCTATCTAAGGGAGAGTACTCAGGGAAAAATAAGCTTGGTGAGAGGGCCTCCCGCCAAGGCTGGGTCTCCCAATCAATTGGAGAAGGTATGGCTGGACACACTAGAAGTTGGCAGTTAAGTTCACAGGGCTGCTCGGTCAGTCACAGTCACCAGGTGAGCAAGGGAGAATCCACAGATGCAGGCAAGCTGAGGCTGGTGGGTACCGCGATGGGTAGAAGGCCTGGTGTGTGGCATTCCTGTTGGGAGGGTGGTGGGAAACAGCGTCTTGGGGTGCAGGCCAGCTGACGCTGGAGAACAGCGCACAGGAGGAGGTGGGGCTCCACTGCAGGTGTGAGGCCTGGGGTACACAGTGTCCACAGCACAGGGCTGAGGCAAGGTGGTCACTGGGCCCAGGCTGGGCGTCTGAGGTCTCTGATGGACCACACATTCTAGGCTTGTGGCTGAGGCGGGGCAGGTACTGTTGACAGGCTGTGCAGCCAGTGCAAGGGAAACAAGAAAGAGAGAGAGAGAGAGAGGAGAGAGAGAGAGAGAGAGAGAGAGAGAGAGAGAGAGAGAGAGAGAGAGAGAGAGGGAGGGAGGGAGAGAGGGAGGGAGAGACTGGGACATAGAAGAGCCCCCTTTGTCCTGCGATGGCCCTCTCGCGCCCTCTACCGATAAAGCTTAACATTGCACTCATAGTAAAAGAGTCCAATTCATTATCACAGAGCAGGGTACTGAAAGGTGCATTGGGGGCTGAGAAGCCATAAATTGATAAGGGACACAATGCTCAGTGGCTAGGTCCGTTATTTCACTAGGGGTTGTGATTCTAGCTACCTTCATATCAGTAGCTGGACTGATCCCAGAGGGAGAATCTTCCCACATCTCTTTGGCTGCCCTGAGACACAGTGTGTACCAGAACCTGGCTCTTTCCCCTGCGCCACCATTTTTCCACTTCTCACATAGTCTCGGTCTTTAGCGTCACAGCACTTTTTGCTCATTCACCAGGTCTAATCTGAACTCCCTCTACTTTTGGCCTCCTGGCATCTCCTTTTCTCTCTGGTCCAATGCCTGACTTCAGGACAAAACTACTTTCTCATCACCTCCTGAATCTTGCCTGTAAATCCACTGAACAGAATATTTGGGAAGTGGAACTTTTCATTCACACCTTGTGTAATCCTCACGTTTTGAAATGCATGTCATTGTCCTGATTTTACAGATGGGAAACCCGAGGTTTAGAGAGGTGAAGCAAGTACTTCCAGAAGCAAGTTCCAGCTGGTAATGGGCAGAGATGGGATTGGAACCTGAGTCTGCTTTACTCTGAGTCATGACAGCTTGCCACCCACCCCCCCCCCGCCCACCCCGCCCCGGGAGCACTCACAGCCTTCTGCTTATTTCTCTTCAGGTAACTTCAAACTCACTTGTCTCCTGGCTTCTCACCAGTTCTGTTCTCTTCTAAATTTCCAGGTCATTAAAAGTGTTCTCCCAGAATCATCATTGAAAAACTCTCTTCCAGGATCACCTCCTCAAATATCCAATCCAGGTCTTTATTTTTTAACTGGGGTTTCTTCTCTAACAGTTCCCTAATACCATCTCATTGCATTTAGCTCCATGCAACTCAATTGCAGTTTATTTTCTCTGGCCTCAGGTTGATGAGACCTACACCTATATCCTCTTTAGTGTGAAGATGCTGTTTTTTGTGGGGTTTTTTGCGGTACGCGGGCCTCTCACTGTTGAGGCCTCTCCCGCTGCGGAGTACAGGCTCCGGACGCGCAGGCTCAGCGGCCACGGCTCACGGGCCCAGCCGCTCCGCGGCACGTGGGATCTTCCCGGACCGGGGCACGAACCCGCGTCCCCTGCATGGGCAGGCGGACTCTCAACCGCTGCGCCACCAGGGAAGCGCCTGAAGATGCTGTTTTTATCTCCTCTACCTCCCTCCCAACACACACACAGACAGAAGGCAATGAGGCTAGAGGTGAGAATTTCTCTTCCCAGAGGCAGTTATGCTACTCAGGGGATTGTAGAGCAGGAAATAAAGAGTCCTGAACCTGGCACTGACATGAAAACTGGCCCTCTTCATCCTCCACTCTCAGGAAACCAGGAGCCAGCTGTGAAGTCTTGACCATTCCAGCTGTGGAGAGAAGGCTGCCAAGCATATTGAGATCTTTCTTTTCCTCTCTTCCTTCTCCAGTTCATCCTTCCCCCTTCAACAAGTCACCTGCCACTTTTCCTTTTCTCTTGAGTCATCTCCTCCATCCCATAGTTATCACTCCTGCCTCCTGGTCTTCCTTAGCCCCCTCCATCCCTTCCTTTTGGTCCATGGCCCCCACTCTACCTCCTTCCTTCCTCCTACCCAAGCTCTACTGGCAAAATCAAACAAAAAAACAAAAGAATGGGGAATAAGTAAACAGCTGCCTACCCTCACATGGAAATCCCTGGAAGCAGCTTCCTTCACCTCCACTGATAGAGTGTCTCTGCATTTCAAAGTGCTTGGCCCTTGTTCAAGGCCAGTCCCAGTGGCCACGGAGTCATTGTGTTGAGATGAAGGTGCATCTAGGCAATTTCTATATTTAGGTGCAATTGTGTTTCTGGAAAAGGCTGCACATCACATAATAGGAAATCCTGAGAGTGTGAAGACTGTTTCCTGCCAGTTGAAGCACTGTTGTCTTTGGCTGTTCTGACAATAGCAGAAACCTGCAAGTAAGTGGGCAAAGGTGGAGGGGCATTGAGAGGCAGGAACCCGGACGCGCTGGGTAGCTGAGAAGCAGTGAAGTATAAGTGAAAGCCAATAAGTTACAGAACCCTGTCAGAGGATGAAAAAAGAAAACACTTCATTACTCTGTAAAAATATCTGTGGAAATGACGTCAGCTAGGCCAAGGCATCGTCTGCTCAGCGTATGCTTCTATAAAAATGGTCCTTGATTATGTGGAGATGTAATGGACACCTCTCGATGGGGGTACTGATGACAGTCAGTGGTGATGACATTGATGGGGATAGTGATGATGGTGATGGAGAAAGTCACAGCTATTTTATTCAGGCTTAAGGAACTGAACACTCTTTCTGCTGGGAGTCTCTGGAGAGTTCTGAGGCAGTGCTTCTCAGCCTTAAATGTACATGTGAATCACTTGGGATCTCATTCGAATGCAGATTCTGATCCAATAAGTCACGGACAAACCTGGGATTCAGCATTTCTAACAAACCTCCAGGTGAGTTCTGCCAGCTGATCAACATACTCATCGTGTTTTTACGCAGAGAGGCATGGGAGAACATATTTGGGGATGGATCTTTAGAGTGTTGAGTCAGGGTTGGGAGAGAGAAAATAAGGCAGGGTTTATTGATATAGAGCACTTCCTCATGACTCATGATTCCTACCCTGGTGAAGGCACAGAAGACAGTCTCCTTACTAGAGTAATAAGGAATCCATTAGTTACGGCTGTGGGGGCACCAACATCCGTGGAAGCACAGCAGTGGCTGTCTTCCGCAGGCCAAGATTGACTGTAGGAAATGCTGCATTAGACTTGGGCTCCATGGTCAATGGGGTTGGTACCGTTCTGGGATACCAAAGGCGAAGTGGAGGCACTTAATCATCAGAGGCAAGCTGGAAGTAACTGTCATAGTGAGGGACAAGGCAGAAGGACAACCTAAGGGCTTTGACCTGCAAGGGCCTCTGGTGATGACTGATGGACCATGGTGTGTCTAAGGATGAGGTCATAGGCAGCCCACGGGGGTGCTGCTTGACCTATGTATACAAAAAGGTCAAGAGCGAACGAGCAGAAGGCTGGTGCCAGCTGCCACCGTGAAAAATCACAATCCCTCATCCAGTTTTTAGACGTGAGTCGGGTCTCAGACCAAGAGCACATATGGAAGGGGAAGCCAGCTCCTTTTCAGGAAGGATCCTGCAACATTCCACACCAAACCCTTCCCTCCAAATCCCATAGCCATTTACCCCCGTAATTCTACACTGGGGAACGGAGAATACACAGATCTTTCAAGGATCTGAGTTGTTAATGATAACAGGGGACCCAAAACACCACCATGGCTCCCTGGTCGAGTGGCATACATAGAACAGTGTGATAAATGGCCCAAGTCAGTCTCAAAATGGGTCCAAAATAGGTCCATGAACCACATTGGGGTCTCTTGCCCATTCCAACGGTATGCCCGTAACCCAGCTTCCCCAAGGAAGGAGGGGAGGGCAGGAAGGGGAGGAGGAGGAGAAAGGAGAAAAGAAAAAAGCCTCACCCGGACATGTGGCATTGGCTGATTTTCATGTTGTACATGCTCCCACCAAGGCCGGTTTCCAGCCACCAACAGGAAGTCATTGAACACGAACTTGGGAAAAGATGCCTGAGTCCCTCTGGGTAGAATCAGGACGGGTGCACGGAAGAGCTGGCAGAACTCACCTGGAGCCCGTTAGCACTCAGGCCAGGTCCTGTGGCTGTTTGGGTGAATGATCCCTTTCCTCCCAAAGCAAGGACACTACTCACCACCCAAGCCTTACGCACACTTTAATTGTTGATCTAGCAGCACTGAGGAGACCTAGGAGCAGGTCTTCAGGACAGCTAACACTGCCTAGCAAGGTTTCTGGCTTGGAGGAGGCCTTTGTCTAACCTCCAGGTGAGGGGCAGCTGGTCTCCTCTATCAAGTGGGAGGAGGGGCCGACTTCTGCCATCCCAGAGCTTCTAGGAAACGGAGGCTTCATGGATCTCAGGCTCACCTCTCAGGCTTACCTCCCTCAAGTTCCAGGTCCCACTCCTTTCTTCTCAGGGCCCTCAGTTCCCCATAGGAGACATGCCAAGGCTGTGACTCAGCCTCCTCTGTTACTGCAACACTCTGACAATCAGGTCCTAGACCTGGTTTTCTTCCTGACCCGCCCTCCAGCTGCAGGAGACGAGGATTTTTAAAAATGCTGTGGTGGAAGCCTTATGGATTTCACACTGTGTTCTAAGTTGATGGCTGGCTGCACTGAGCCTGTAGTTTTCTTCCTTCAGGGTTTCAGTTACAGTTAACAACAACTGGCAACAACCAGTCTTTGCCACCGAATCTCTAACGGGCCGGAGCTATTGCATGAGCTGATGCATCTCCTTCCGGCAGATTCCATCTCAACTCACTGCCGATGAGAATCTGAGAGCACTCATCCACAGCTGAGTGAGATGGGAATCTTACAGAATCTTTCAGAACTCCACTCAGCACCAACAATGGGTCTTGCAACCATCGGGCTGCTGAATGACCCTATTCCACAATTCCATCCTGAGGGTCTGTCTCAGGACAACTTCCAACACCAGTTGTCTTAGGTTGAGTTCTCCCAAATCAGACCCTGACACAAGGATTTGAGTGTAAGTAGTTTATTTTTGCAAGGATCCCAGGAAGCACCAGTAGAGACAGGGAAGGGCAGGTAGCTAATAAAGGGTGTGTTATCCAGCAGTCGCCCTCTTGGGAACACTGGGGCTTAATGGCACTGGGAAATACTCTGGAACATTCCTCAGAGTTACCCACTGCCCTGAGGGATGAGGAAGCTGATGTGCTTCTCCACCCACACCTCAGCTGTCATTGCTTGAGGGCTGTGTCTGGAGGACATTAACTCCCTGGCAGCCCAAGACCGCCCTCAGCAGACAAAAATCAGGTGTTCACAAAAGTAGCCATTGGAATTTCAAGGCAAGTGCTAAGGAGATGCGGGCTGGGCATGTCAGCCTCTGCCTCAACCTTGTGTCATAGAATTGAGTTAACGGTCACCTCACCATGGCCTCAGCAGCAATGCCAAAAAATGAAAAAATCCAGAGTAGAGCCAGCCCAAATGTGGATGGTGCTTGGAAACTCTTGGGGAGAGAGACACGGAATTGATCTTGGTACTGGAGCCACTGATGACATGATGGTCAGGAACCACAGTTCCAGATGAAGATTGGAATACCTCCCTGCTGAGTGGGGTGAGTCACCTAGCCGGTTCCTGCGAGACTCTCCACAGGGGTGTCAGGAGGTGTGGTCCACGAATGGGTTAATCTGACAAGTTAACACCGTGCCCTCAGGTAACAACACATGATCCCTGTGAAAGAGACCCCTGAAAGAGTGACTCCTTGGGTGAGAATTTCAGGCATAGGCTGTAGGGAAGCGATGGAGATACAGTTTTTTTTTTTTTCAAAGCCCTTCTCATTATATTGAAAATACTAACAGCATCTACTTGCATTTGTATGGAGTTCTCAGAGCACTTTCATAAATTAATTAGTTCAGTCGACTTACTCATGACAACCCAAGGAAGACAAATATGGGGGCATTTGTCCTCATTTTAGAGACGAGAGCATTGAGACGCAGCGAGGTTAACTGACTCGCTGCAAGGTCCCGGTGCCAGGTAGTGGTGGACAGACTCAACCTCAGATCTTCTGATTCCGTGTCATTCGGAGCTTGTTCCCATTTCCCACAGGCTGTCTCTCCCATTTGCTGTAAGAGAGCACCTTGGTTGCAGCAACGTATCTGGTTCGTTTTGGCAGCCCCGGTGCTGGTGTATTCTGAGTGCTTAATATCTGTATGTTAAGCAAATGAATTTTAAAGTCCCACCAGAAGACCTGTAAGGTGAGGTAGCAGTTTTTGTCAAGCCCCCTTTCTTGGTCTCTCCTCCCGACTACACCTGCACACACACACACACACACACACACGAACACACAACCACACTCTTCTCTCACACATACATTCACACACACACTTCGACTCTGCAGGCTGTACTCCCCACCCCGCCAGCTTTATTGAGATGGACTTGACACATACAATTGTAAAATATTTAAAGTGTACATCATGGTGATTTTATATACATATACATTGTGAAAGTATTCCCCGTTAACTAACGCATCCATCACCTCATTATCTATCTATCTATTTACTTAGTGAGAACTTTTAAGTTCTAGTCTTTTAGCAAATTTCAATTAAACAGTGCAGTGTTCGGGCTATGCTCTTTTGATACTTCTTGGAAAGCCTAGGACAACTTGAGAAATCTAAGGATCGAGAGGCAGTCAGAGGTGACCTCACATTTATTAGGAGACCAAGACCGCTCTCTGGACATGTCTTTATAGTTAGACGGTAGAATCTTGGCTGAGTCCTGATAGTATTCAGAACTGTTCAGTTCACCATCCTATGCGGGATCTGCTCTCCCAAGGTCAGGTCTCCCTTCTGTGGTATGCAGTGCCCGGCTAGAGCCACAAGAGGGAGCCAGCGGAGCGGAGAGCCCGCCTTAAAAGAGCCGCCTGCACCAGGAATGATCCTTCAGAGGCTGGACCGAACCCACAAAAGAAATCTGGACGGAGCCCCAAAGTGGGAGAAGGAGGAGGCCTTGGGGAGTGGGAAGCAGAGCAGAGGGAACGTGAGAAAAACAGAGGGCGAGGGTGTCAAAATTGTAATTAATCATATTTCATGTAAAAAAATAAATCGGGGGACTTTCATCTTTTACTTTGCACTATTCTGATTTTTTTTCGGAACAAACATACATTATTTTCATAATTAACAGCGAATAAACATATATTTAAAACAAATGGGAAAAATAGAACAAGCTGAGCAAAATGATGGAAAAATCCTGTAGCTGCTCTGGAGTTCTGGACAAAATCAGTGTCTGTCCAGGTTTTCTGCTCTGTGACCAGGGACTGCCCTGAGGCCTCCACATCTGTATTTACTTCCATTGTCTCTTTTCCCTTCGCTCATTCTCTTACGAATTGTAATTGTCTACTGAGCAAACCACCTTTAGCCTGAAATTAATATAAATAATTAATATTAATGTTTTGCCATCATTCTTAACTGAAGCTTTTATCATTTCTACTTCTTTATGAAGATAAATCCCCAAATGAAATTGTTAAAACTTCATTGGAAGCAATAGTAAAACTATTTTATCGCCTCTTGGAAGCCTCTGTTTTGAGTTTGTTTTGTGTATCTTGAGAGGCACAGCTATAAAGCAATGGGAATGATTTTAATTAAACATCTCAGACCTGATGTATCTAATTGACACTTTTCCTGCAAATCACAGGAACCAATATGATTATTACAGGCATCAAAGCCTTTGGCTTAGGAAATTGCCCTCTGAGTCCATTTAGAAAACATATATAAAACATCAATTTATATCATGGCTCTTTGGGACTCCAAATGTTATTAGCCATTTAAAAAAAATTTTTTTTTTTTTTTTGGCACGCGGGCCTCTCCTGCCGCGGAGCGCAGGCTCAGCGGCCATGGCTCACGGGCCCAGCCGCTCCGCGGCATGTGGGATCTTCCCGGACCGGGGCACGAACCCGTTGTCCCCTGCATCGGCAGGCGGACGCTCAACCACTGAGCCACCAGGGAAGCCCTTTAAAATGTGTTTTATTCATTTGAATGTAGCCGCCGGTGACTCAAATCTTTTCGGGAAATTAATCCACCCTCAGAGGATGAAGACTCACCACCTGCATTAGAGTATCCGGAGAAGTATCGGGGAGAAGGAGGGAGCAGTAAACAGAGTCTGGCCTCGGTGTTGGGGCCGGAGCTCTCTGTTTGGTGGGAGAGGAGGTGGCATGGTCTAGCCGTCTGTGTAGAATGCCCTCTTAGCCTCTCACTGGTACCCACACCGCGGAGAGGCGCTTAGCACACAGCCTCGGCTCACTTTCCCTACCTGCAAAGGTGGGTCTGAACTGGTGTGGGCCCTGCGGCAGTGGGGCTTATTCTGTCCCAAAGCTTCCCAATCATTTGCATATCATAAATACATAGAAAGGGCTAATGCCTGAACTAAAAGCTAAACTGGAGGCTATCTGGAGACATCTATGTAGGGGATGGTGAAAAAAATTCATCACATTTTTCTTATATTATGTAATAGGAAGTACCGAATTTTTATGAAACTTCCGAGTAAAATCTTTGAACATATTTATTTATTTTGGCTGCATTGGGTCTTTGTTGCCGAGCGCGGGCTTTCTCTAGTCGCGGCGAGCAGGGGCTATTCTTGGTTGTGGTGCGCGGGCTTCTCATTGCGGTGGCTTCTCTTGTTGCAGAGCATGGGCTGTAGGCGCGCAGGCTTCAGTAGTTGTGGCACGCGGGCTCAGTAGTTGTGGCGTGTGGGCTTAGTTGCTCTGCAGCATGTGGGATCTTCCTGGACCAGGGATCAAACCTGTGTCCCCTGCTTTGGCAGGCAAATTCTTAACCACTGCACCACCAGGGAAGTCCCTGAATATTTTTAATAAGAAGCTTGAGTTTGCTTCCATCTATATAATTTTCTAAAATCAGATTTATGCTTAAAATGGCTCCTTGAGGGACTTCCCTGTGGGTCCAGTGGTTAAGACTATGTGCTTCTACTGCAGGGGGTGCAGGGAACTAAGATCCTGTGTGCAAAAAAAAAAAAAAAAAAAAGGCTCCTAGCAATAATTCTTCAAGACATTTTAATAATAACCTCTTCAGAATTTTGACAGTCAGTCACCATCAATGACTTCATTTGCAAAAGAAAGTGAGACGATTTTTAAGACCAGTTTCACAGCCATCCCCTAATTTACAACATTTGAAATTACAACAAAAGAGAACTCAAGTGTTCTTGCTCTTCTTTCAAGACAGAGGGAATGTAGGCATTTCCTAGGATAAGGAGAATAGATTTTGATTTCAATGAAACATTTTCGGATCAAGTATTTCAAAGTAAGGGGCTCTGATTTGCAGAGGGCACATGCATGCATGGTTAGGGTGCTTACCTTGCAGCAAGTAGCCAGACGTATCCCATGGATACAAAGATAGAGATTGGAGAGCTGTGAAGGCCAGAGGCCCTTTGCTTCTTGGGTCCCTGGAGCCAGACTCTTCTGGCAGCTGCATAGGCCCCTCATCCAGGCAGTCACTGCTACCCTCTACAGAGGATGGAGCTGCCCAGGTGCCAGTGGGAGGGCACATCCTTCACTGCTCGCCCTCAGCTCACCCCTGCACAGCAACCAACAAGATGCCCACAGTGATGCCCTAGCGTCTCTGGCCTGGAGGCCTCAGAAAATGCGGACCGTGGACTCACTAGTAACCCACTCAGAGCACCCCACTGCAAACCACCGTGGGAAAGCTCTCTTCTACTTTGGACTCAAGGAACCTTCTCCATTCACATGCTGGTCAGCCAGTTCCTCAGCGGGAGAAACAGAAGGGGATCTCGGGCCAAAGCTCCACAGGTATCAGAATGCCCTAGGCTGACTTTGCCCCTGGGACCGAGCTCTCTTGGAGCTCACCAGGGTTAGCATAGCCACAGGAAGACGTTATAGGGTTCCTATCTTAGGGTATCTGTTACTATGGAGATGTGACCAACAACCTCTTTGCTGTTCATGGTGGAATATCTAAGAGTTGTTCCAGATGTGTTTGGAAAAATGGTTTTACTGGAATAAGTGTCCACTCATCCAAGGTGACTGCTTATGAAGGAGCTGCACTCATTTGGGTATTAAGTTTCTTCTGTTGGAATAAGTTGCCTCCTCCTATCCTTACACATGGTTTTATCTATAGATCAAGAATTCTGCTGCATTTCAGAAGCACTGGTTTAATGCTCAGGTGTGTCAGCATGTAATTAGCTTTGTGAGTGGGCTTCACCTGATTTTAATCAGTTGTAGCTTTGGACCTCTCCTTTGTTTATAGCCTCTCACTAAATAACAAATTGCTCCCAAAATTTAGCAGCTTAAAATAACACATTTTTATTATCTCATAGTTTCTGTGGATCAGAAGTCAAGGAGGGGGACTTCCCTGGTGGTCCAGTGGGTAAGACTCCATACTTCCAATGCAGGGGGCCCGGTTTTGACCCCCGGTTGAGGAACTAGATCCTGAATGCATGCATGCCACAGCTATGACTTCACATGCCACCACTAAGATGTCACCTGCCGCAACTAAGAGTCCACATGCCGCAACTAAGAAGTCCACATGCCACAACTAAAGATCCTGCATGCTGCAATGAAGATCCCATGTGCCACAACTAAGACCTGGCATGGCCAAAATAAATAAATATTAAAAAAAGAAAAAGGAATCAAGTAGGGCTCAGCTGGATGCGTCTGGCTTAAGAGCCCTCATGTGGTTGCTGTCAAGCTGTCAGCTGGGGGCTGCAGTCTCATCTGAAGACTTGGTTGGGGGAGAATCAGTTCCTAAACTCTCTCACATGGCTGTCGGAAGGATTTAGTTCCTTGTGGGCTGTGGAACTGAGGACCTTGGTTCCTGGCTGGCTCTTGGCTGGAGCTGCCGCTCAGTTTCTTGCCACATAAGTCTTTCTGTAGGGTGGATTATACGACACAGCAGCTGGCTTCTGTCAGAGTGAGCAAGCAAGAGAGAGAAAAAGCCCCAAGATAGAAGGTACTAGATCTGAAACTGAGCAGGACCCTGCAGGGCCTTCCTGGTGACAGACTCCTCTGTGTCCCTGCTTACTGTTGACTGGGAAAAGCAGCTAAGGAAATATACTGTGACCTCCTAGGCCCTCCATGTAGAACAAAGAACAGTCCCTAGCAGTTAATGTTTGGAGAAGTAAGGAATGCAGAAACAAAGATAGGACAGTCAGACAGGAAAGTGACCATAACTTAAACACTAAATCAGTCACAAGGACGCCCAGTTCTGTTTCAAAGGTAAAGATAAGTCTGACACACATGCTTAAGTTGTTTTGCAGATACTAAAACCCTCACCACGTGGAAGAAGTTAACTGCATGCTGACCACCAGGATGTAGCCCCTAGTCTGGTTGGAGCCAGAAAACTGATCATTGAGATTCTCCAAACATCACCCTGTTACCTCACCATCAACCAATCAGAGAACTGAGCACAAGCTGATCATGCACCTCACAACGCTCTCCCTTGCTCTGTCTTTGAACACCCTTCCCTGAAAGCCGTCAGGGATTTCAGTCTTTTGAGCATGAACCACTCATTCTCCTTGCTGGCACCTGCAATAAACATTGTACTTTTCTTCACCAAAACCCGGTGTCAGTAGACTGGCCTTACTGCATGCTGGGCGAGCAGACCCAACTTTGGTTTGGTAACAGATTTGTGACCTAATCTTGGGTAGCATATCCTATCACATCCGCCATAAATTGTTTCTTAGAAACAGGTCAGTAAGTCCAGTTCTCCCTCAAGAGGAGGAGATTACACTTAAGCTTAAATAACGGGAGTCAGAGGTAAGTGTTGGTTATCATGGAAGCTACCCACCAGCCTCTGCCAAACATCCACACTTATTCCTGTTCTCTGAGGCTCTCTCTGAAGGATGAGCTGGTTTCCCCATCCTCTGAGGACAGGAGCACAGCTTGATTCTTGTTAGCACCTCTTTCCTACCCATTCACTCACCTCTTCATTCAACAAGCATATATATTGAGGCTACTATATGCCAGATTCCATGCTACACACTTGGAGGCTGGTAGAAAAGAGGACCCCTCTGTATGCACAGAGTTTCTTACCTTCTGACCTCTTACGTAGAACCTGTGGCCTGTTGCAGTCCTCTCAGAAGCCAACTGATGTCTCGATGACCCACATGGATGGCTTGGGTTGGAGACACTGTGCCACCTGCGTGCTGACAGGGCTCCTCCTGATACCATCTCCCTCCGGGGCACCACGCTCCACCTCCAGCCTGGTCACCTCATTCACCCCTTTCCAGCAGCCAGACTTTGTTTCTCCATCCTGAGCCTTCCCAGGTCAGTGCATCCTGCTGCCTTCTGGGTGAGGAAACTCTCCATGCCTCAGTTTCCTCCCTGGGTAATGACTTGTATAGTAAACTAAGATAATACAGGAAAGAACGTAGAACAGAGACTGGCAACAGTAAACACTTAAACTGTAGCCTTCCCAATGTTGTTATTATTCTGCACACCTGTTCAGGCAGCCACAAAATTAGTCACATTGCCACAGAGTCATACCCACATGGGTGTATGAGTGGGAACGTCGATAAAAGTGTTATGCTCGTTTCCTCTAGTTTAATATCACTTTGAAGCTCTTTTCCTAAAAGCACATCTGATCTCATCCTGGAAACCTGAATTTTTTCACCAGCACTGCTGCTTGTCTCAGAAGTTCCCACGTTGCCTCCATCCCCTCCCCACCCACATCCCGTATTGGATGACTAATGTGGTCCCTTGCCGCTGGCTCTCACATCGCCTGGCTGCATGACTGGAACCATCTTCATCCTCTCTTGTGTCATCCTTGGCTGCAGTGGGCTGCAGGTAGGAGGATTTGGGCCAAGGTTTCATTTGCCAGCTCACGGGGGCAACCTGTCTATGCACGCCGCATGGTAAATTGCACACCAGCTGTTTGGAAAACATCCTACAGGAGCCAGCGACTGTGTTGAAGTTGGGGTCCCCTCCCTGAGATGTTGGTGAGCTTTAAGGCAGGAAGGGGTCCCTGGAACTGTTGAGCCCCGCCCACACCCCCAAGTTCCCCGAGATCGGGCATAGATCACGCGCCGCTAAACTTAGCTCCCTCTCCGCCTCTGTCAGCAATGCTTCCTGACAGAAGGCAGGTGTTGCTGGGATATAGTGAAATTTGCCCTCTCTGCATTGCTGTCCCAGCCGTGTCCCCAGCTGCCAGAGGCCTGGCTCACTTCTTGGGGTGGAACTGTTGGCCTTCTCGTTGTGGCCCCCTATCTGTGGCCTGATGAACAAACAATTAAGGAAGCAGGAATGCTTATTGCTCACCACAAGCTAAGACTACCACCAGCCAGAGAGGAGGGGAGTATGAGATGGCCCGGTGTGAAGTTAGGAGCGTTGTCATTAAATCATAGAGTTTTGCAGTCCTCTAATCGGCACGTGGGCTTCCGGGAAGCCTTTCTCCGTGGATCTGGCTACAACCGTCTGCTCTTTTCTGATATTTGCCCCTCATCCTTTCATGATTTTCTTTCTTATCCCCTCACATTCTCACTCCCATCCCCTGTGGTCATTTCTCCCATAAGCTTATCTCCTCATCCCAGGTTTCACCGCCTCAGCCTTAGATCTTGCCTGTGAGGAGGGGTACCTTCCACATGACAGGTGCTCTGCTCTTCCTTCTCACACCCACACACCCCCTCCTTCCTCCAATCTCTCTGCTGCAACTGTGGTTTTGGATGGAGAGCAGTGGAACCTGGGTTGAAGGGTCCCCCACTCTTGTGCTAGGCAGGTTGACAGAGCCTCTGTGGATGAGAGTAACAAGCATTGAGAAGCAGAATGCACAGCTTTTTTCTTAACGGGAGTGGGTGGCTGGCTTTAGAGCAGGGTAGGTGGTTATAGAGCAGTAGATGATGTTTCAGGTCCCTCCTCATCTCCCACTCTCTTCTGCATCCTGCTTCATGTCTCTTATTAAAGGCATGCTTGTGTCCACCTGGATCTCTGAGACTTTCTGACAGGTGAGTGGTGGAGGATTAGCAGTTATCAGTCAAGCAAGCTCCAGAATATGTAAAGAACTGCATCTCAACAGCAAAAAAGGCAAGCAACCCAATTAAAAAATGGGAAAAAGACTTGAATAGACATTTCTTTAAAGAATACATACAAATGGCCGATAAACATGGGAAAAAATGCTCAATATCATTAGTCATTTAAGGAAATGCAAATCCAAACTACAATGAGATACGACTTCACATCTACCAGGATGACTATAATAAAAGAAGGAAAAATAACAAGTGTAAGCAAGGATGTGGAGAAATCAGAACCCTGGTACATTGCTAGTGGGGATATAAAATTGTACAGATACTGTAGAAAATAGTTTGGCAACTTATCAAAATCTAAACATACAATTACCATAAGGTCTAGCAATTTCATTCTTCAGTGTATACCCCAAAGAATTGAAAACAGGACTCCATCAGATCCTTGTATGCCAATGTTCATAGCAGCACTATTCACAATAGCCAAAAGGTGGAAACAATCTGTGTCCATCAACAGACGAATGGATAAACAAAATGTGGTATACCCTTACAATGAAATACTATATTAAAAAAAAATCTATTTATTTATTTTTGGCTGTGCCGGGCCTTCATTGCTGCTCGCGGGCTTTCTCTAGTTGAAGAGAGTGGGGGCTACTCTTCGCTACAGTCTGCGGGCTTCTCATTGCAGTGACTTCTCTTGTTGTAGAGCATGGGCTCTAGGTGCGCGGGCTTCAGTAGTTGTGGCACGTGGGCTCAGCAGTTGTGGCTCACGGGCTTTAGAGCACAAGCTCAGTAGTTGTGGTGCACGGGCTTAGTTGCTCCATGACATGTGGGATCTTCTCGGACCGGGGCTCGAACCTGTGTCCCGTGCAGTGGCAGGCGGATTCTTAACCACTGTGCCACCAGGGAAATCCCTACAGTGGAGTACTATTGAGCCATAAAAGGAATGAAATTCTGATATGTGCTACAACATGGATGAGCCTTGAAAACAAGCTACATGAAATGTCAGTCACAAGAGGACACATATTGTATTTTTGTGTTTACATTGTATTTATCATACATGTATGATTTCAAATATGTGAAATATCTAGAATGGACAAATTCATAGAGATAGAAAGTAGAGTAGAAGTTACCAGGGGCTGAGAGGGAGGTGAGGGGTTATTGTTTAATGGGTACAATGTTTCTGCTTGGGTTGATACCAAAAGTTTTGGAAATGGATAGTGGTAATGCTTGCACAACACTGTGAATGTGATTAATGTCACTGAATTATACACTTAAAAATGGTTCAAATGGCACATTTTACGTTACATATATCTTACCACAATAAAAAATTTTCAAAACAAAATAAATGAAAGAGAGCTTCAAAGGACAGGTATGTAAACAAAGGCTCTGGAGGTGGAAGGGTTGGAGGCTGAAATTTGTGGGCTGTTTACTAAGAGAGTGACTGTGGGCAAGACTTGACATCTTGGACAAATCCTCCTAGAGTCTCTCGGGTTTCTCAGCAGAAGGCAGCGGAGTGAAACGCATAAGAGCATAGGCTCTGACTGCCTGGGTCCAGTCCCCATTTTGACACCTCTGTGACCTTGGATGAGTTACTGAGCCCTCTTGCTCTGTTTTCCCCACCTGTAAAATGGAGACGGTACAACTTACCTCACTGGGTTTTTGTTCGAATTTGATAAGTTAATTTGTGCCAAGGTTTTAAAAATAGTGCCTGCCACATAAGAAGTGCTCAATAAATATTAGCTGTAAAATGGAACCAGGGTGTAGGGAGGTTGGAATTACTTACAGTTTGTTAGCAAAGAGATTTTTTAATTAAACATTTAAAAATGTAAAATACTAAGAGAAAAAAAATTCCTGCACCCTCTTATTTAATAGCTTTATTCCCTCTAAATTTTTAGACTTTGTAAATTCCAAATAAGTTTATCAAAGCTTAAATTTTTCTTCTCTTTCTTCTTCTATCCTGCTGTGCTGGTGCTCTAAGCATTTTTATTATTTTATTATTTTATTATTTTATTTTTTTAACATCTTTATTGGAGTATAATTGCTTTACAATGGTGTTAGTTTCTGCTTTATAACAAAGTGAATCAATTATACATATACATATGTTCCCATATCTCCTCCCTCTTGCGTCTCCACCCCCCCACCCTCCCCATCCCACCCATCCAGGTGATCACAAAGCACTGAGCTGATCTCCCTGTGCCATGCGGCTACCTCCCAGTAGCTATCTATCTTACGTTTGGTAGTGTACATATGTCCATGCCACTCTCTCACTTTATCACAGCTTACCCTTCCCCCTCCCCATATCCTCAAGTCCATTCTCTAGTAGGTCTGTGTCTTTATTCCTGTCCTGCCCCCAGGCCCTTCACGACACTTCTTTTTTTCTTAGATTCCATATATATGTGTTAGCAT
>RJWK010026032.1:0-27305 GCA_004363435.1 Platanista minor
AACTTATTTGGATGTTTAAAAGAATAATTTAATATATTATTTTGAATAATAACAATATAACATTATAATTTTATATTATTTATGATGGCATTTAAAATATGGGGGGAAATATGGGGGGAAACCTTCAAGAAGGCAGAGGAGAAAGACGCGGGGATCACCTTGCTCCCCACAGATACACCAGAACTACATCTACACGTGGAACAGCTCCTGCAGAACACCTACCGAACGCTGGCAGAAGACCTCGGACCTCCCAAAAGGCAAGAAACTCTGCACCTACTGGGGTAGGGCAGAACAAAAAAGAAAAAACAGAGGCAAAAGAATAGGGACAGGACCTGCATCTTGGGGAGGGAGCTGGGAAGGAGGAAAGGTTTCCACACATCAGGAAGCCCCTTCGCTGGCGGAGATCGGGGGTAGCAGTGGGGGGGAAGCTTCGGGACCATGGAGGAGAGCGCAGCAACAGGGTGCAGAGGGCAAAGCAGAGAGATTCCTGCACAGAAGATCGGTGCTGACCAGCACTCACCAGCGCGAGAGGCTTGTCTACTCACCCGCTGGGGCAGGTGGGGGCGGGGAGCTGAGGCTTAGGCTTTGGAGGTCAGATCCCAGGGAGAGGACTGGGGTTGGCTGTGTGAACACAGCCTGAAGGGGGCTAGTGCAGCACAGCTAGCGAGGAGGGAGTCTGGGAAAACGTCTGGAACTGCCTAAGAGGCAAGAGACCATTGTTTCGGGGTGCATGAGGAGAGGGGATTCAGAGCACTGCCTAAACGAGCTCTAGAGATGGGTGCGAGCTGAGACTATGAGGGGGGACAACAGAGACCGGCATGAAATGCTAAGGCTGCTGCTGCAGCCACCAAGAAGCCTGTGTGCAAGCACAGGTAACTGTCCACACCTACCCCCCCTACCCGGAGGCTGTGTAGCCCACCACAGCCAAGGTCCTATAATCCAGGGACAACTTCCCTGGGAGAACACACGGCACACCTCAGGCTGTTGCAACGTCATGTTGGCCTCTGCTGCCACAGGCTTGCCCTGCATTCTGTACCCCTCCCTCTCCCTGGCCTGAGTGAGCCAGAGTCCCCTAATCAGCTGCTGTTTTAACCCTGTCCTATCTGAGCAGAGAACAGATGCCCTCAGGCAACCTACATGCAGAGGCAGGGCTAAAGACAAAGCTGAACCCCAGGAGCTGTGCAAACAAAGAAGAGAAAGGGAAATTTCTCCCAGCAGCCTCAGGAGCAGTGGATTAAATCTCCACAGTCAACTTGATGTACCCTGCATCTGTGGAATACCTGAATAGACAACGAATCATCCCATAATTGAGGTGGTGGACTTTGGGAGCAAATGTAGACTTGGGGTTTGCTTTCTGCATCTAATTTGTCTTCGGTTTTATGTTTATCATACTTTAGTATTTAGAGCTTATTATCATTGGTAGATTTGTTTATTGATTTGGTTGCTCTCTTCCCTTTTTTTTAATATATACGTATATATTTTTCCTTTTTCTCTTTTTGTCAGTGTGTATGTGTATGCTTCTTTGTGTGAGTTTGTCTGTATAGCTTTGCTTTTACCATTTGTCCTAGGGTTCAGCCTGACTGTTTTTCTTTTTTTTTTAGTATAGTTTTTAGTGCTTGTTATCACTGATGGATTTGCTTTTTGGTTTGGTGGCTCCCTTCTTTATTTACATGACTTTTTAATTTTTTTTTTTTTTTTTTTTTTTTGCAGTACACGGGCCTCTCACTGTTGTGGCCTCTCCCTTTGCGGAGCACAGGCTCCGGATATGCGATCTCAGCAGCCGTGGCTCACGGGCCCAGCCGCTCTGCGGCATGTGGGATCCTCCCGGCCCGGGGCACGAACCTGCGTCCCCTGCATCGGCAGGCAGACTCTCAAACACTGCGCCACCAGGGAAGACCATTTTTTAATTTTTTAATAACTTTATTTTAATTTATTTCATTTTATGTTTTGTTCTTTCTTTTTTTTTCTCCTTTTTCTTCTGAGCCATGTGGTTGACAGGGTCTCTGTGCTCTGGCCAGGTGTCAGGCCTGTGCTTCTGAGGTGGGAGAGCCAAGTTCAGGACACTGGTCCACAAGAGACTTCCCGGCTCCATGTACTATCAAACAGCAAAAGCTCTCCCAGAGATCTCCATCTCAATGCTAGGACCCAGCTCCACTCAACAACCAGCAAGCTACAGTGCTGGACAGGAACACAACCCCACCCATTAGCAGAGAGGCTGCCTAAAATCATAATAAGGTCACAGACACCCCAAAACACACCACTGGACACAGTCCTGCCCACCAGAAAGAGAAGATCCGGCCTCATCCTCCAGAACACAGGCACTAATACCCTCCAACAGGGAGCCTACACTGAACAAATCTTAGCCACTGGGGGCAGACACCAAAAACAATGGAAATTATGAACCTGCAGCTTGTGAAAAGGAGACCCCAAACACAGTAAGTTGAGCAAAATGAAAAGACAGAGAAATGCACAGCATATGAAGGAGAAAGGCAAAACCCACCAGACCAAATAAGTGAAGAGGAAATAGGCAGTCTACCTGAAAAAGAATTCAGAGTAATTATAATAATGATGATCCAAAATCTTGGAAATAGAATAGAGGAAATAAAAGAAACGTTTAACACAGACCTACAAGAACTAAACAGCAGTCAAGCAATGATGAACAAAACAATAAGTGAAATTAAAAATGGTCTAGAAGGAATCAATAGCAGAACAAATGAGGCAGAAAAAAAGGATAAGTGACCTGGAAATAACTACCACAGAGCAGAATAAAGAAAAAAGAATGAAAAGAATTGAGGACAGTCTCAGAGACTTCTGGAACAACAATAAACACACCAACATTCAATATAGGGGTCCCAGAAGTAGAAGAGAAAAGGAAAGGGGCTGCGAAAATATTTGAAGTAATTATAGTTGAAAATTTCCCTAATATGGGAAAAGAAATAGTCAATCAAGTCCAGGAAGTGCAAAGAGTCCCATACAGGAAAAAATCCAAGGAGAAACATGCCAAGGCACATATTCATAAAACTATCAAAAATTAAATACAAAGAAAACATATTAAAAGCAGCAAGGGAAAAACAACAACATACAAGGAAATCCTCATAAGGTTAACACCTGATCTTTCAGAAGAAACTCTGCAAGCCAGAAGGGAGTGGTGGGACATATCTAAAGTGATGAAAGGGAAATACCCACAACCGGGATTACTCTACCCAGCGAGAATCTCATTCAGATTTGACGGAGAAATTAAAAGCTTTTCAGACATGCAAAAGCTAAGAGAATTAGCACCACCAAACCAGCTTTACAACAAATGCTAAAGGAACTTCTCCAGGCAGGAAACACAAGAGAAGGAACAAGACCTACATTAACAACCCAAAACAATTAAGAATATGGTAATAGGAACATACATATCAATAAGTACCTTAAATGTAAATGATTAAATGCTCCAAGCAAAAAGACAAAGACTGGCTGAATGGATACAAACACAAGACCTGTATATATACAAGAGACCAATTCAGACCTCAGGACACATACCGACAGAAAGTGAGGGTATGGAAAAAGATATTCCATGCAAATGGAAATCAAAAGAAAGCTGGAATAGCAATTCTCATATCAGACAAAATAGACATTAAAATAAAGACTGTTATAAGAGACAGAGAAGGACACAACATAATGATCAAGGGATCCATCCAAGAAGAAGATATAACAATTGTAAATACTTATGCACCCAACATAGGAGCACCTCAATACAAAAGGCAAATGTTAACAGTAATAAAAGGGGAAGTTGACAGTAACACAGTCATAGTAGGGGCTTTAACACCCCACTTTCACCAGGAGACAAATAATCTAAAATGAAAATAAATAAGGAAACATAAGCTTTAAATGATACATTAAAGAAGGTGGACTACCTTGATATTTACAGGACATTCCATCCAAAAACAACAGAATACACTTTCTTTTCAAGTGCTCATGGAACATTCTCTAGGATAGATCATATCTTGGGTCACAAACCAAGCCTTGGTAAATTTAAGAAACTTGAAATCGTATCAAGTATCTTTTCCAACCACAATGCAATGAGACTAGATATCAATTACAGGAAAAGATCTGTAAAAAATACAAACACATGGAGGCTAAACAATACACTACTAAATAACCACAAGATCACTGAAGAAATCAAAAAATACCTAGAAACAAATGACAATGAAAACACGAAACCTACGGGATGCAGCAAAAGCACTTCTAAGAGGGAAGTTTATAACAATACAATCCTACCTCAAGAAATAAGAAACATCTCAAGTAAACAGCTTAACCTTACACCTAAAGCAATTAGAGAAAGAAGAACAAAAAAAACTCCAAAGTTAGCAGAAGGAAAGAAATCATAAAATTCAGATCAGAAATAAATGAAAAAGAAATGAAGGAAACAATAGCAAAGATCAATAAAACTAAAAGGTGCTACTTTGAGAAGATAAACAAAATTGATAAACCATTAGCCAGACTTATCAGGATAAAAAGGGAGAAGACTAAAATCAATAGAAATAGAAATGAAAAAGGAGAAGTAACAAGTGAGACTGCAGAAATACAAAGGTTTGTGAGAGATTACTACAAGCAGCTATATGCCAATAAAACGGAAAACCTGGAAGAAATGGACAGATTCTTAAAAAAGCACAACCTTCCAAGACTGAACCGGGAATAAATAGAAAATATAAGCAGACCAATCACAATACCTGGGATTGAGTCTGTGATTAAAAATGTTAACAACAAACAAAAACACAGGACCAGATGGCTTCACAGAATTCTATCAAACATTTAGAGAAGAGTTAACATCTATCCTTCTCAAACTCTTCTAAAATATAGCAGAGGGAGGAACACTCCCAAACTCATTCTAAGAGGCCACCATTACCCTGATATCAAAACCAGACAAAGATGTCACAAAGAAAGAATACTACAGGCCAATATCACTGATGAACATAGATGCAAATATCCTCAACAAAATACTAGGAAACAGAATCCAACAGCACATTAAAAGGATCATACACCATGATCAAGTGGGGTTTATCCCAGGGATGCAAGGATTCTTCATTATATGAAAAGCAATCAATGTGATACACCATATTAACAAACTGAAGAATGAAACCCATGTGATTATCTCAATAGATGCAGAAAAACCTTTTGACAAAATTCAACACCCATTTATGATAAAAACCCTGCAGAAAGTAGGCATAGAGGGAACTCACCTCAACGTAGTAAAGGCCCTATATGACAAACCCACAGCCAACATCGTTCTCAATTGTGAAAAACTGAAACTATGTCCCTTAAGATGAGGAACAACACAAGCGTTGTCCACTCTCACCACTATTATTCAGCATAGTTTTGGAAGTTCTAGCCGCAGCAATAAGAGAAGAAAAAGAAATAAATGAAATCCGAATTGGAAAAGAAGTAAAGATGTCACTGTTTGCAGATGACATGAAACTATATGTAGAGAATTGTAAAGATGCTACTGGAAAACTACTAGAGCTAATTAATAAATTTGGTAAAGTAGCAGGATACAAAATTAATGCACAGAAATCTCTTGCATTCCTATACACTAATGATGAAAAATATGAAAGAGAAATTAAGGAAACACTCCCATTTACCATTGCAACAAAAAAATAAAATACTGAGGAATAACCCTACCTAAGGAGACAAAAGACCTGTATCCAGAAAACTATAAGACACTGATGAAAGAAATTAAATATAATACAAACAGATGGAGAGATATACCATGTTCTTGGATTGGAAGAATCAACATTGTGAAAATGACTATACTACTCAAAGCAATCTACACATTCAATGCAATCCCTATCAAACTAGCAATGGCATTTTTCACAGAACTAGAACAAAGAACTACGCAATTTGTATTGAAACACAGAAGACCCCAAATAGCCAAAACAATCTTGAGAAAGAAAAACAGAGCTGGAGGAATCAGGCTCCCAGACTTCAGAATATACTACAAAGCTACAGTAATCAGGACACTATGGTACTGGCACAAAACTAGAAGTATAGATCAATGGAACAGGATTGAAAACCCATAGGTAAACCCATTCACCTATGGTCACCTTATCTTTGATAAAGGAGGCAAGAATATACAATGGAGAAAAGACTGCCTCTTCAATAAGTGGTGCTCTGAAAACTGGACAGCTACCTGTAAAAGAATGAAATTAGAACACTCCTTAACACCATACACACGAATAAATGCAAAATGGATTAAAGACCTGAATGTAAGGCCAGAGAGTATAAAACTCGTAGAGGAGAACATGGCAGAACACTCTATGACATAAATCACAGTAAGATCCTTTTTGACCCACCTCCTAGAGAAATGGAAATAAAAACAGAAACAAGCAACTGGGACCTAATGACACTTAAAAGCTTTTTCATAGTGAAGGAAACCATAAACAAGATGAAAAGACAACCCTCAGAATGGGATAACTTATTTGCAAATGAAGCAACTGACAAAGGATTCATCTCCAATCTATACAAGCAGCTCATGCAGCTCAATACCAAAAAAACAAACAACCCAATCCAAAAATGGGCAGAAGACCTAAATAGACATTTCTCCAAAGAAGATATACAGATTACCAACAAACACATGAAAGAATGCTCAACCTCACTAATCATTAGAAAAATGCATATCAAAACTACAATGAGGTATCACCTCACACCAGTCAGAATGGCCATCATCAGAAAATCTACAAACAATAAATGCTGGAGAGGGTGTGGAGAAAAGGGAACCCTCTTGCACTGTTGGTGTGAATGTAAACTGATACAGCCACTATGGAGAACATTATGGACATTCCTTAAAAAATTAAAAATAGAACTACCATACGACCCAGCACTCCCACTACTGGGCATATACTCTGATAAAACCATAATTCAAAAAGGGTCATGTACCACAATGTTCACTGCAGCTCTATTTACAATAGCCAGGACATGGAAGCAACCTAAGTGTCCATCGACAGACGAATGAACAAAGAAGATGTGGCACATATATACAACAGAATATTACTCAGCCATATAAAGAAACGAAATTGAGTTATTTGTAGTGAGGTGGATGGACCTAGAGTCTGTCATACAGAGTGAAGTAAGTCAGAAAGAGAAAAACAAATACCATATGCTAACACATATATATATAGAATAAAAAAATAAAAAATGGTTCTGAAGAACCTAGGGACAGGACAGGGATAAAGACGCAGATGTAGAGAATGGATTTGAGGATATGGGGAGGGGGAAGGGTAACCTGGGACCAAGTGAGAGAGTGGCATGGGTATATATACACTACCAAATGTAAAGTCGATAGCTAGTGGGAAGCAGCCACATAGCACAGGGAGATCAGTTTGGTCTGTGCTTTGTGATCACCTAGAAGGGTGGGATAGGGAGAGTGGGAGGGAGATGCAAGAGGGAGGAGATATGGCGATATATGTATATGTTTGGCTCATTCACTTTGTTGTAAAGCAGAAAATAACATACCATTGTAGAGCAATTATACTCCAATAAAGATGTTAAAAAAGTAAAATAAAATATGGTACTGCTGTATGACTATTGCCTCTTGTGTCAGTTGAATATAATTATTATAATGTTGTTAGGCTTTCCTTTTAAATGTTGTTTATATCCTTAATTTTCCACATACTGTACAAATCTTATTTTTATAAGGTTAATTAGTATTACTCTGTCTAGGAGACCAGCATTCTTACTATTTAGGATTTTTAATCAGATTATGATGAGCACTTCACATTATGCCTTTGAAATAACAGACAATCCTGTATGTCTTCCATTGCCATATTTTGAGCCTTAAGCTTATAAGTAATACATTAAGAAATAATCAGATAATCAGTTACCATTGTCTAGCTTAATTCAGCAACTATTGTATGACTCAATTAGTTTTTTGAGTTGTTTGTTACATGGAAAGCACATTTTAAAATTGTAGCTGAGTGTACTGAAAGAGATTAGGCCAAAACTTCAGTGGTAGGATATACTTGAAGGTGTTTTTATACAAACAAATAATTCGCATACCTAACCACAGAGATACATTTCTTTGATTTTTTAGAGCTGTAGAAATTATTTCAGTGATACATTTACACTTTAGAACATATCTTCACATGAATTCATGACCTTTTTATGGGTTATTAAAATAATCCTATAAATAGAATCCTTACCTATTAGCAGTACCCTCTATATTAATTCCACATTGCCTAGCCAGATTAATCTCCTAAAGTTGATCCTGTTCATGCTACTCCCCACCCATGATCAAAATCCTTGGAGGTTTCCCAGTTTCCTTCCAGATGAATGGCAGATTCCTTAAACTGGCATTCTAATAATGGCATGGTATGGCCACAACCTATCTTTCTGTTCTGTCTCTTATCACTTTCCTACCCAAATCCACAGTGAAGAATTACTTAATTGTTCACCATATTTGCATCTTCTTTATCTTTGCTCATTCTGCCACTTTTACCCCTTTCACTCATAGAATTAAAAACTCTATGAATTTTTTTTTTTTTGCCATACGCGGGCCTCTCTCTGTTGTGGCCTCTCCCGCTGCAGAGCACAGGCTCCGGACGCACAGGCTCAGCGGCCATGGCTCACGGGCCTAGCCGCTCCGCGGCACGTGGGATCCTCCCGGACCGGGGCACGAACCTGCGTCCCCTGCATCGGCAGGCGGACTCTCAACCACTGCGCCACCAGGGAAACCCAAAAACTCTATGAATTTTGAATGTTGAGTTAAATAAATTAAATGGTCTATGTAAGAGGTCAGCAAAACTTTTCCTGTAAAGGGCCAGATAGTGAATTGTTTAGGCTTTTCAGGCTACACAGTCTCTGTCACAACACTTAACTCTGCTGTAGTGCAAAAGCAGCCCCAGACAATACATAAATTGACTGAGCCCAGCTATGTACTAATAAAACATCATTTGTGGACACTGAAATTTGAATTTCATATAATTTTCTCATGTTGCAAAAACAGTATTCTTCTTTTTATTTTCCTTAATCATTTAAAAATGTAAAAATTATTCTTAGCTCATGGATTATACAAAAAACAAGCAGTGGGTCAGATTTGGCCTTAAGCCATAGTTCGCTAACCCTCGTCAATACAATGGAATACCATGCAGCCATTAAGAGAATGGAGTAAGCTTGTATAAACTAATATGGAATACATTATTATTTATTAAAGTAAGGGCAGGAAAGTATTATGACATTATACCTTTGGTAATTTTTTTTCATTCTTAATATACTGTTAACCTTCTTCTAGTAAGATAATTAAAGCCTGTGAAATGTGTGACTGCAGATTGGGAAGGAAGAATTTTACTTTCACAGTATCACTTTATGACCACTTGAATTTTTGTTCTTGCTCATGTGTTACTTTGATTATTAGTATTATTTAAAATAGGAGGATAATTAATCTGCAAGGTAACATTATAGTTCATTTTGCTTGTTTTTCTCTTTATCCTTCTCAGTAATAGAAATTCATTAACAGTATTTTTAAACTACCTATTCTCGAGGCCAAGCAGCAAAGTCACTTTCCCCTTTTCCATTCCAAGCTTTTCTGCTTTTTCCCTCCTTTAATTTCTGCCCCCCACACACATAAACACACATACACACAATATGAAATAAATGAAAGCTCCTAATCAGTCCCTTTTAGGAGACATTCTTATTTTTTCTACTTTAACATACATATTTATATACGTTACATTCTTATCGGCACATTCAGATATAGACTGTCATGTTGTCTCTAAGGTATGCGGTAGTCCATCCTTTTTCTTCTTACTCATAGGACCATTTTGGAATACAAGTGAAACTAGTGTTATTAGAGTGATACTTTAATGCATTCTAATTTTAAAAACATTAATATTTTGGACAGAGTCCTTAAGAGTTTTCAACAGAGGAAAAACAGATGACAGGCAAAGGATCTGGAATCAGAATCCCATTGGGCTTCTCAATACCCATATTAAAAGCTAAAACAAAATGAAGTAAAGCCTTCAATATTCTGAAGGAAATTACTTACAAACTGGAGTCATAGGGTCATTCAGGTGTGATATCATTCAGGTGTGATGGGAGAATAAAGGCATTTTCAGATATGCAGAGTCTAAAAATTTTTTTTCAGAAGATACTGGAGGAAGTGCTCCACCAAAATGAAGCAGTAAGCCAGGAAAGAGAAAGACATGGTGTCTTAGCTCAGGCTGCTATAACAAAGTACCATAGACTGAATAACTTAAACAACAAACTTATTTCTCACAGTTCTGGTGGCTGGAAAGTCCAAGATCAAAGTACTAGCAGATTCAGTTCTGCTGAAAGCCTACTTCCTTGTTTGCAGATGGCTGTCTTTTCATTGTACCCTCATGTGCTGCAAGGGGTGAGGAAGCCCTCTGTGGTCTCTTTTATAAGGGAACTAATCCTGTTCATGAGGGTTCCACCCTTGTGGCTTAATCACACACCAGAAGCACTGTCTCCTAATACCATAACTTTTGGGGTTAACATTTCAACACATGAATTTTGGGGAGACACAAACATCTAGCCTATAACACATGAGGTCAAGGACACAGGGGATCCAAGATGGGAAAGGGAATCTTGGGGTGATAGTGAAAAGAGATGCCAGGATGATGATGTACCAGGTATAGAAGGCAACTGGAACAGAAGGTGCCGGGAGAGACTTTTTCAAAGGCAAAAAATCAGTAGAATATCTGATATATCTGTACATCTTAAGAAGGGAGTTACATGGTTAAGGAAGCTTGCTGTTTCATAATTTATAAGTACATAGAAAATGTAGCAAAAAAAAAAAAATACAAACAAGACAATTGTTAACCCAAAAGAAAAGAACCCTTGAGAATCAAATGTGCCCATCTCTTTCAAATTTTCATTTAGTGACCTCAAGTCAGTAATTTGAAACTGGCCAAGGTGGGAGTATTTACACCATGGAAATTGACAAACCGTGTAAATAAGGATTTTTTTTTTTTTTCTTTTCATATTGTCGGTTTACCAGCACACCACTAGTACACGACCCAAATCTGAGTTGAATTTATATAGTCACTACAGTGTAAATAATGAATATTAATCTAATCAAAATGATAATGGGAAGATGGGGTGGGGGTGATAAGGGAGCGCATGTGTGGTAGCAGCAAGGGAGTAGGGGAAGCTAAATCTTTAACTTCTTACGTGGCAGGAATTCAATAGGTAATGTCTAAAATGAAAAATCAAAGAATTTGAATTATTTAGAGAAAGAACGAGCTAGAAGAAGCAAAAGTGGCTACCTCTACAGAAGAAATGGTAAGGAAGGAGGATGGAGAACTCTAATTCTTCATTTAAAAAAACTTACAGAATTATCTGATTCTTTAAATCATTTGGGTTTCTATCTTAGAAAATAAATTTAAAGACTGAAAATAAAAAAGTAAATAGATTGTGAATATTCATACTTTTTATTTAAAATTGTTTGCAAACTAACACTGAGCAGAAATACTGTTTCAAAATAGTAATAGTGTGCCTTAGAGTGTGTTTGAGATTCTACTTACAAGCCTTTACACAAGCCAGCTCCTCTCCCCACTTTCATTTAATCATTTTAATGATTCTAAGAAATATCAGTTTAAATTTAGTCAAGATTTTGTTAGATACATGTACTAGAAAACCCAATTAAAAGTGGCTTGTAAGAAACCATTAGCACATATAACAGGAAGTTCAGATTATGGGAAAGGTACAATTAATTCATCCTGTGGTCCACCATTACCATCAAGGTGCATTTCCATCTGTCTGTTCTGCTTTGGCTTCATGCTAAATCTGGTTAAATTCCTGGAGATTAGATGGCTGCCAAGGGCAATCAGAGCCACTTTATATGTTGTTCACCTTTGACAGGAGAGAAGAGAGAGAGATCTTATCATTCTGCCAGAAGAACAATGAAGAACTTTCTAGTCATCGTCCCATTTCTAAACTAATCTTTAGCAAAGTGATTACCATTGGAACCTCTTACCTAAGGAGTAGAGGGTGGGGCTACTTCACATGAAGCACTTGGGCTAAATGGGAAGAGGTGATTACCTGAACAAATTTGAAGTTCTAGTAGGGAGACCATGGTAATGGAAACTGGTAAGCAAAGGGAGTGTCCATTACAGATGGACAATAAGAATGCCATACCAGGATGTTTTCAGATCTTGCAATCTTGTTTCCAGGTCAACTCGGTATTTTAATTATTGGTTGTGACTTTTGGAAACAGATCTGCAATAATTCATTAGGATGTTAATATATTATGATGTGCTTTCCATGATTATTGGCTGATTCACTGCCATCTGGTCAGGCAAGAGATATATTATACAAAGCAAAAAATAGAAAAATTAGATGATGGAATAAAAATATTATAAAAAGTAAGACATGTGAATTAGAAATAGGCTCTGAACAGTGACACTAATTTTTTTAATGATATTCCACTGTATGAACATACGACATTTTATTTACTTATTTATTTATTTAATTAATTTATTTTTTGGCTGTGTTGGGTCTTCATTGCTGTGCAGAGGCTTTCTCTAGTTGTGGCGAGCAAGGGCTACTCTTCATTGCAGTGTGTAGGCTTCTCACTGCAGTGGCTTCTCTTGTTGCAGAGCACGGGCTCTAGGCGCGCAGGCTTCAGTAGTTGCGGCACACGGGCTCAGTATTTGTGGCTTGCGGGCTCTAGAGTGCAGACTCAGTAGTTGTGGCGCACGGGCTTAGTTGCTCTGCGGCATGTGGGATCTTCCCAGACCAGGGCTCGAACCATGTCCCCTGCGTTGGCAGGCGGATTCTTAACCACTGAACCACCAGGGAAGTTCAACACTAATTTTTTTGAGCGGGGGGAGTATACTAAAAAGTTCTTTGTTTTATTTATTTATAATGTGGTAAATAATATTTTCCAAAAAGGGCTGAGATATTTAATTACTCTTTAAATCATTTTTCTTACCCAGAATCCTCTATCCTTCTGTAATGATCATGTGGATTTTACGGATTTTATTTTAGGCAAAGTTGCTGTTTTATAGGCATTGGCCTTTTCTCAATTCCTTTTCAGATTTTTGTTATTTAGTGTCTGGATCAATATCACTTTATTTTGTCAAAATTAAAACCAGGGATAATTTCTTTTTGCTTAAAACTACTCTTAAAATTCTGAACCCTTAAAAACATTAGATTAAAAAGATAAATTCTATGCACTTGACCAATATTAGTTTTAGTAAGATATTATTGTGCTGATTCTTTTCTCTAAATCATTCAAATTCTTGAATTTTCTATTGTAGTGATGTCTCACTATGGGAAAAATATACTGTTAGGGATTTAGCATCTTTACTCTCCTATGCCCACCACACATGCACCCTTGTCATCTCCCGACCTATTCTCCTGATAGAGTTATATTATAATTCCAGTTATATAAATACTCAGTACTTACACTGGCGTGACATATCAACCTAATTTAGAGCTGAGTGACGTGTCAGATATATTTAGTAAAGTGTAGAAAACTACGATACTTTTGTGTTAGGGTATGAGTAGAACGTGACATTCTGTTCCTGCGGTCTCTTCTCTCCCTGCTTGAAGAATTTTTACCTTTCTTGAGTTTGATAACTGGTGATTTGATAATTGGAAATTTCTTTTACCTTTTAAGAAATTAAAGCTTCACATACTTTCTGGCTCTCCTAAGTTCCTGATGAGGCCTCCCTTATTTTCACCTGCCCTCATGTTTGCAAATAGCTTGCTTTTCATTTGTTACTTGCTAGATAATATCTAGAATTTTTCTGATGGATTGACCTTTTATACGTTCATACAATCATATATTATGTTCCTCTACGTTCCAAGTGGCCAAATATGATCCTTTTGTTGAGACTAGCAGAATCCATGTAAAACATACTTGGGCCTTGTTCTTTTGTCATCCTCTGACGTAGGAGTTACTTTAAAGGTACTTTAGAAATGCTGCTTTATTTGAAGAGGGAGTTAAATACTATTAAGTTAGAGTCTCATGTAGGGCTAATATGACCATAGCTGCTTAGGTGTACATTGTTGTGTTGGATGGAAAAGACAGAAACAATATGATTTGGGTTTCATGAAGACAGTCCATTAGGGCTGCAAAAACCACACCACGTCAACTCTACTCCAAGTAATAATAATACATATACAAAGAATGTAAAAGAGACAAAACCACTTAGTATTCATTGTACAAGTAACTCTTAAACTATAGGTACTAATATGCTAGTCTGTATTCTCAAATATGAAAGGTAAAGGATTAAAGACTTTCTTCCTCTACCTGTATAAATCCAAGATTGGTATATAACATTCCAAATTACCTACCATAACCGCCTTTTGCTATATTTTGTTACTTTTAATCCCCTAAAATTATGAGATAATAATATGTGGAAATGCTTTGAGAAAGTACTCAACAAATGTTATGTGTTATTAGTAATTTAACAACTTTTTCTAATAAAAAGAGCATGTATGCCACAGAACTGGCAGCTAGAAGAATTCCTCTTTTTCATTTTAGAAGTCTATCTAAGTCTGCATAAACCAAAACAAATTACCACTTTCTTTGTCTGCATACCATCTGAACCACAAAAACTCACCTATCCATGTACTTCATCTGCTAATATTTTGGTTTTATATCCTGAGTTAAAATGTGAGATTATTCTCCCCCAATTTAATTTTTTTGACAGTGAATATTTATACTAAATTTAAATTAAGTGTAAAAGAGCAGATTGATAAGAACACCAAAAACCTTGTAGATCAACCAATAACACCAGCTGTCCAAATTATTCTACAGTATTGCAAAGGTTCCTCTAAACTGCATATTTATTGCTGGATACATTCCATCCATATGACGTACAAATTTGAGATTTATACTTTTAAACATAATAAGATGGAGTTCTGCCATGCCTACTGGGTGATAAGTAAATGCATACACAACCAATTTGGTTTAAATCTCAGTCCATAATATTTTTGCATTAATCTTAGGCCATACAACTTTTTTTTTAGATCAAGTACTTATACTTGTAAAATGTACAATCTCTTTCCTATACACTCTCTTCTCAAGGTTTCATAAAAACCTCAAGGATCCTCAATCTCATTAAGAAATGTGACAATATCACTTCTATTTTACGTACTTGTAGAACCCTGATAAAACAAAGACATTTATTTATATAATTCCTCTAGGTGATGCTTGATTGTCAATAATTGAATCAGTATATAAAAAGTGTCTTTTAAAGCCTTTACTATTCCTCCTATAGCGAAATACTTTGTAAATAAATGTTTTTAAGGGCTGAAATATGAAGAATAATATCACAATGCATGCATCGATGACACTGAATAAGAGAAACCTCACTAATTAAACAAAATGGGAAAAAGCTGGGCAGAATTGGTAGGCAATAATAATATTTTAAATAAATGAAATTTTATTTCAGATGTACACAATAGCTCGAATTAGGCTTAAAAAGTGTTGCTTGCTTATTGCTTTCATCCATAGACAAGTCTGTTTAATTAGTAAATATGTTTCATTATGTAAATGAGGGCTTCTCAAGTGCTGAGAGGTAGTCTGTTTAATTCTTTAAAACAACCTTCTGAATAATCTCTATTTTATATTACCTAAGAAGAAAGAGTAAGGAAGATAAATGTTAGCTCCAATGCTAAATGGTCCCTAGTTCAGAATTTAAGAGTTTTAAGAGTTTATACTAACAAGATTTTAGTATCCTGATAATCAAGAGACACATGAGGTGCTGAGAGTGTTGAGAATTATAACTTCAAATTTTCTGCATTATTAGCATTGTTATTGCTCGAAAACATATGTATTATGCTCTTGATTTTGTTCAAGGCTAGGCCTGTCTGATATTCAGTGATTCTAAGGAATTTAACTATGGAGTTAGTATGGTTTTAGTAACATACCAGAATCCTTCTATTCATAGATTTGCAATGTTGTCCCAATTTATTAGCTTAAAACTCACTGTCCTATGGAATGTGCTTATGAATAATACATGCTAAGCTGCTATTTCTTTTGACTTTGTCTTCAGCCAATTTTTATTTCTACAAAGTGATCACCAAAGTGGAATGTCCAGAATCCAGGGTGTGAGCAATACTTTTTTCAAAAAGAAAATATTAGAATTGCTACTTGGGTACAGTTTTATCTAATCCCTTACATTTTTCTCTTTTGTGTATATTTTTAATGTACATAACATATTTGTATAGTATTTACTATATGTTTGTCATTTATAAATGTGTAAGTTGAAGTCCATCGAGGATAACAACTTAAATATTTATTTTATGTAAAGAGGTTTCAAGGATGATGAGCCAAGCTTTCTCTCAGATGCTACATTCAAATTTCCACATTTTTTTTCTCTTCTTATTTGTATTTTGTAAATGTTATTTCCTTCCCTAAGAGACAATAAAATGTTTGCTAGTCAAGCACAGAGCTTTGTCTTTTACCCTTTCTTTATTGACCTAATATGCTACCTACTTTAGTGAAAGTTGGATTTTTTGTTGTGGTTTTGCAGTAATAAAGTGTCATGTTCTCTTTATGGCCTAAACAGTTTTTTAAAAGTCTTTTTTCAACATGCTATTGACTGATCTTCTTACCATGACCTGAAGTTCATTTTTCAAGTTGTGAACCAGGTTTTAATTTCTACTCTGAGTACCTTGTGACCTGATGGAAGTTGAAAGGCTACTATGATTTGTTCCTTATTGGCCTTTTATTGAGTCAGCTAGTCCCCGAGACTTCCCAACCATTCCTCCTGCAATGAATATGCACTGTTTATATAGATGTAGACAATATTTGGCACATATTATGGTTATTGTTGTTCCTGTTGATGTCATTTTTATTGCTATAGACTTTTGACTTATAATAATAATCACAAAATGAACAGAAGCCAAAGCTGTGTAACTAGAGACTTTTTCTTTTTAACAGCTGTTGTCAACTCTGGGGTGTGACACATAAGGTTCAATCCTTTTCCCAAAATAATGTGATATAGCTTGCTAGAGGAACAGTTAGGCTCAAGAAAAGTTTTCCTCCACTTGTGATTTGTAATATAATAACATTGTGTTTGTTTAAGGTTGGTAGGAAGTAGATGTGTTTATGAATTGGCTGTGAGTGTTAGAACTCCGTCTGTCTTTTTACCACTAAGACAAAACCTGGCTCATAGTAGGCACTGGGTAAATAGTTAATGAATAAATGAATGAATGAACAAAAAATGAAAATCATTTTATTTAACAAAATTTCCTAATAAAAATTTATAAAGCTCTCGAATCATTTAATAGTATAAGCTTTGGTTATCATTGAATCATAAGAGTGCTAAATTGAGTACTGGGAATGGAAAATGTCTATACAGGATAACATGTAAGACAAGAGTAATTTGTACATAGTAATATACTTTCTGGATAAAATTTATTAAAACACCATTGACAAAAAAACACAATTGATATAAAGGAGGTAGATTAAAACAAACAAACAAAATTATAGCAAATTGATATAATAGAGCTAAAGAAAATAAATATGTCAAGTTTCCATTTTAAATTCAGACTAACAATTGTTCAACTCCTATAAATGACCTATAAATATGTATTGAATGGTGCCAAAGAAGATACCACTGACCCACTACCATGAAGGTATGGGAATTATTTTTCCAGAAGTGATGCATAGATTAATGATGATCAGTCTATGTTGTTTTGATCTTCTTCCCTTTGAGGCAGTGGCATATCCTTGTAGATGTCGTGATAGAATTAACTCTACTCTTGTGCTATACAAAAGCACAGAATACAGCTAACTTTAACTCCACAGACCAAAATGATCCTCTGCTCTCATTGACACCATTCCCTAATCAATTGAGCTAATCTACTGTAGGTTGTATCAACTTGAACCAATAATAAATGGATAATGAAGAATCATGAGATCTTTAAGTTTATGACTGTGGAACTTTTTCTGCCTTTAAATACTGGCATGATCATAATATTGCTTATCTTGGTAGAGGTAATAGAAGGTCAGGATGGTTACTGGAAGTTCTAAGGAGTTAAATCATCACCATTTACTCACACCTTTATCGTTATTTCTGACTTTACTTATTACAAGTAAAGTTCATTAGACTTATTTAGATTCTTTACGTTTGTGTTCCAAATAGCTGGGCTTTTATTAATTTTTACTGCTATCAGGACCCTGAATATGAACCTGATGAGTTTCTGAATTTATCACTTGAGAAATTATATTAAAGAGAAGAACCAAACTAAACTTGATTCCTCATAGGAGTTGGGTATTTCTGGTGCTTTTATTGATTTTTTTCCTTCGTTGAAGCTCTGTCTGTGAGGTTTTATTATTAATGTTATTATAAAGTTTAGCAACTTCAGATCCAGAAGTGGGTACCGTCTCAAGCTTGATCTAAAATGGAGTCTGTTCAAAGAGGCACATCAATAAAGTATTCATATAGTATCTTTGGAAATTACAACATCTCACAGTTGTTGGTGATTTATAATACACTGATAATGTTAACCACTTTTTTTAGTACAAACCTTATGTAAAAATATATATATATACAAGGTGGAGAATAGAAATGCACTATCTTAAAAATAACTTTTCTCAGTGAACCTGTAACATGTCTGAGCACCCAAAAATTGATGTTAGAATGATGGCTTGAAAAAAATTTTTTTCTGAATATGATACCCAATGATTAACTTGATATCATCAGTCATATTTATCAGTTGTCTTATTTTATTAGGTTGCACACTACAAAGCTTAGATACTGTTTTCAAGTCCGTGTATCAAGAAATGTACACTAACCTATGAAATTAAATGTGAATTTTATAAAAAACTTAATTTCATTCTCTTCTAAAGCTCACTTTCTAATATTTTCTAAAGTAAAATATTTCATTTAACATTTTATAAAAAAATAAAAATTTAAAAATTCCTTTTATATTGAAGTAGGACACGTTTAGAATATAAATGGTATTGAACCACATACATTAAAATATGGTGTTGATATTTTTCGTGAGCAAAAATATAGATAAGCTAAATGGATAGTTAATTTGATAGGGTCAAAGATTAATTATGTTTATTTGAAAACTGCTTATAATATTACTTTGGATGCATGCAGCAACAAACAAATTAAAATTAGATTTTTTGTGTGGGTCTATTCTTAGAGAAAATGTGTATTTTTCCAGGATTTTTAAATGTTTATAATTTGGATGTCTCCCAGTATCCACCCTTTTCCCATCCCTGAAACATCAATCACTTTCCACACGGCACCTGGACCTGAAATGATGCTTCAAATTAATATATGTTAAAAATAAAAATTTTAAATTTAAAAAAGTTACCCAAATGCTTCTTACTTTGTAACAAGAGAGACAAAAAGAGAAAGATCCTCATATGTCTGTATGGTTTTTCTCTGTAATCTGACTCAGCCCTGCCAGAACTCCATTAAAACCTTCAAATTCATTGTAACTGGTAAGTTACTCTTTTGGGAGATGTAACAATGTGGCTTCTTACCCCTATTGTTGATAATAATTGTGATTTAATTTTTCCAAAGATGTTACTGTTTAATAGTAAGCCTAAATAATTTGAAAAACAAATTATGTACTTTTATTTCCCAGTTATAACGAAACATTTGGGCAAGCAGAATTATTTATATCCACTATCTATGCTCCATTTTTTTGAGATCATTAATAATTTTTTTTCCCACACGAACCTGCTTCTTTTTATTTACCAGTTTAAAGGATAAGCCTATGCAATAAGATTCCATCTGCTCTGTTGTGTAGAATTCATCTACTTAATTTTTATATTCTTATTAAAACAAAAGATGAGAGTTATATTAAAATGTGCTCCCATTTCTTATCATTGATCTAAGGTTTTCTTTTCTGAGTTGAATCCTGAGGAAAATAATCAATGCTAAATTCCTACAGATTAACTTCTTGAAAATATTGTTTCCTGAAGCTGTTTTTGATCATATGAATGTTAGTATATTTAATGCTTTTCCCTTTGAAGTTAGTAAAGCTATCAAAGCCTTTATAGATAAGGATAAAACTGCTATTAAATATAATGTATATGCCTTTAGAATATGACAAGTGTTAACACTAAGAGGAATAACTGATATTTATTGAGTGCTTGCCATTTGGCAAATTCCGTTGCATATATTATTTATTTTTCACAAGATTGTTTCAAAGTTAATGTTAACATCTCTGGCTTTACATGTGAGGAAACTAATAACCAAAGAGGTTATATAAAATTCCCCAAATCATATAGCCAGAAGGACCAAAATTCAAATCTGGAATTGTTTTAGTACATGGTCCGTGCTCTGCTCTTTCCACTATATCATGCTATCCATGATTTTATTTTGGAAATCATCTAGTTCAAACTTTTCCTGTTTACACATAAAGAAACTGAGGCATAGGTTATTATTGTGAATTATCCAGGACCTGAGACTCTGAGAGCATTTTCCACTTTGCTGCCAACTTGAAGCAAACTGCAGGGACTGAGTGACTGAATGAATGAATGGACAGAGGATGATAATGGGAGGCATACAATACATAGAACACTAAACCAGGAGTCAGGATACGAGGCTTTTGGCCTGTTCTGTCTTTTATGACCCATGTGACTTTGAGCATGTTGTATAACCTCTTTGTGGCTCTGATTCTCCATTTCTTTAATGGGAGTCATAGTGAGTTTCCTGCCTTAGAGAGCTGTTACAAACATCAAATGAGGTAATATATTTAAAAATTACTTTGCAAATTATGGAACACTTTATAATGTAAATCATTTAAGATCCATAGTAGTGTGCATTTAAGGGTACATAGTTCAAAGCACACATAATATGCAGTAAACTTTACAATGTAAGCCATTCAGGGAAATGATATGCGACATACCAATTAGTCTTCACGGGCCAAAAAAAGGTGGCTGACTGCTGCACAAGTCAAGTCAAATTTGGTTACCAGACCTCAGAAAGTGATGAAGGGACTCTCTCTGGGTAGCTCAGGGCATCCCCAGAAGTTGAGATACCCAGCCCCTATTTGACAACTCCCATTTTTGTGTAATATCATAAAATTCTAGTTTGAGGAGGGCAATATGGGTTCTCTAGGCCTATACCAGTTTCTGTGCATTTGTGCAAAGGAAGAACAAGAAATTCTTCTCAGCAGTGATCTAATTATTCTTAATGTAGATCTTCAAAGAACAGTTAATTTAGCTAATTTATTTGTTTTTGCCAGATAGAATCTTTAAAATTCTGAAAACAAGAGGTGATGAAGTACACAAATACAGAGCAGGTAAAAGTTAAGTGATCTGACGAAGGATGGAAAGTGGGACAATTACAGACTAACATCTAGAGAAGGTTGGACAATTAGGGACTAAAGCATAATTTATTAACTTTCATTCCAATGAATAATGCATTAAATTTCTTTAAAAGAACACACAGTCCAGGAAGATGATGTTTTATGAAGTCCCCTGAAAATGTAACTAGAGCTTTGAAGATAATACCCTGCCTTAGAATAACTCTTATTTGAAAGATTTACCAAGCGTTAATCTCATTTTTCTCTTTAAGGTAATACTGGGAAGCAGGCAAGGCAGGTCGCACCATTTTAACACCTGGGCATGGGACTCAGCTTGTGCATTCTTTCTAATACTGTAGAGGCAGCAGGTGTCAGAGCTTGAGAATTTTGACTCCTAACAACTATACCATGCTTGTTTCTTTAAGAAAAGGAGCATTTAAATCATATGATATCTCTTATATGTGGAATCTAAAAATATGGTACAAAAGAAGTTATTTACAAAACAGAAATAGAGTCCCAGATGTAGAAAACAAACTTTTGGTTACCAGGGGGAAAGGAAGGGAGGGATAAATTGGGAGACTGGGATTGACATATACACACTACGGACCTACTGTATAGCACAGGGAACTCTTTTCAATACTCTGTAATGACCTATATGGGAAAAGAATCTAAAAAAGAGTGGCTATATGTGTGTGTGTGTGTGTATACATATATCTATATATATCTATATATATAATATATATATAACTGATTCTGACTCACTTTGCAGTACAGCAGAAATTAACACAGCATTGTAAAATCAACTATACTCCAATAAAAATTTTAAAAAATAAGAAAGAAAGGAAAAGGACCATTTATAACTGACCTTTGCCTCTTGGACATAGATATCCATCTGATAAAGCATTTATCAGATATCCATCTGATAAATCCATAGATATTTATCTGAAGATAAAATATTTTTTTAAAGTAAAAATTGAATCAAACTGTTTGCCAGTCATTTTTGTCTCAGATTCAAGACACAACCCCTTCTGAAGCCAAATTTTTAGTATAAAGGTAGAAAATGTGAAGTAAAGAAACTAATCCTTTCCAGCTCAGATTGCAAATAATCTCTCCTCTAACCTAGAGTATCTTCATGTCCCCTCTTGTCTAGCAGGATTGTAGAGAGTGTTGTTTTTGAAGTTCCTTCAATCTATTAAACATTAGACAGAAGGTTTTAGGAAACAGGCCATGTGTATTGTGACGTACAGTCCTGGAAAGAAAAATGATCAATCTGTGTATTTGCCTTTTAACTAGTTGTAGACAAGTTGGCCACATCCTTGGCACATTAATGAATTCTGTCATATCTCATCTCCACTGCTCTCTTATTATATGAATTCAGATCTCTGTTTGGCAATAAAAATAAGGTCACTGACTTAAGTTTCTACTTCCAAGCCAGGGCTCATGGTCCCTAATAATCAAGAGACTGAATACCATAGGAAAAGAAAAAGTTCTGTGATGTGATTTGTAATATGTAATTTGAATTAGATTTTAAAAGGAATTTTCTGAAAGTCGATTCACAGAGATTTATTTTTGCAAATGTTTACTTCCAGCTAGTGTGTGATCTTCACCTCTATTGAACTACTTTTTCTTCTAAAAAAAAAAAAGGAGTTTCAGGTTTTCACAGGATATTTGAATGTTATTGAAAATAGAGGGGCTTTCTCATTTGTTCATGCTTAGAAATAAATAATTTATATCTAAATCTTCAGCAATACCAAAATAAGGGTGTGGAACATTTGATTTTTTCCAGTTTCCACTCAGAGAAAAGATTGAAAATATGGCTCACAAGGCACAACTGTGTTCCCCCCACTGTCTCCCACTGAAGGGCCTTTCTAGAAAATAGGGCTACTTTTCTTAGCATCTGGTCTCTTCTAACCTGGCACATTGATTCCTGGCTCCTTTTTATCTAGGACAGCCTATTTATAAATCAAGTATAACCACTTAAATCTTTCAGTTAGTAGCCCCCACTCCCATATTTAAATTAGTCTTTAGGATATGTTCATGTTCTCCCTAATGATGTGTGTGTTAAGAGTTTAAAGGCCTTTTTCATTCATTGGATAATGCCAAAAGAACAAAGAGTGAACAGAGCATTTAAAGAATAAGATCTATATATTCTAGACATTATCTTGAAGTGGCAAATATTTCTATACTCTGAAATGTATGTGTTCATTAACAAAATATTTATATTTGAAGTCTTCTGTTTTTCTCCTTTTTTGAACTCTGATTTTTTATTCAATAACTATAAATCAATAGTAAGAGGATCCCATCAATAATTTACCTGACTGACTTAAGTTTTAGTTTTCTGCACTGTGAGTTGCAAAGTATTTTGTTTTCTTAATGCCTACATTTCTGATGTCATTTTCCAGTCTTAAGGGTTGTTTGCATTAAGACAATTTCCATTAATTCATTGATTTAAGAGTATTTATTAGAATGCTATTATGTGTCATATATGTATACTACTCTGTGTCATATATATACATATATATATATATATATATATACACATACATATATATGACATATATATGTAGTTAAAGCAGATAAAAGTTCTTACCCTCAAAAAGCAGACACTCTAGTCAGGGGGAGAGAAAATAAACAAATGAACAGCAAACATGTACTGTGTTTCATTGATTCCAAGAGGCACACATTTTCCCATTTGAATGTATCTGAAAGCAGGATACATCTTATAACTGGTGTCTGACTATTATTATTGGCTGGGGGCAGTGGTGAAGTGGATGCCATTGCCTGCGGATGCATGAATAGCAAAAGCACCAGCATAAAAAAATTGCAGAATTGGTGTCAGTGACTACAAAGAAATTGCACACAGTAGTGCAAAGGTCTTTTAACTCCTAGAAACCAAAAAGTTTTGAGCAGGAGTTAGAAGAGGTGGGAAATCATGCGTTTAGCTGTATTCTCAAAGGGGAGGGCTTAGTCTGTGCGTCTCCTAGTACCACCTTGGGTGAAAGTTTTTACCTGATACAGAAATTAAACAAATAAACAAACAAACAAACAAAAACCTACCTTTTCCTCCTCTAAGCCTATTCTAAAGCACTAAATAAAAATCGAAATTAATAAATTAACATTTTAATACATTATTCCATTATTCCTTCAGGCTAAAAATGTAAAGCAGAAATCCTTAACACCTCACACATCAGAATTACTCCCTGATATAGGTATTCCCCAAAGGGAAATTTGGTTTTTCACAACATAAACACTGAGTATTTTCACTGAGACCATACCAGAGAATTTAGATAAAAACTATAACTTAGTAAAAGAATATGCAAACAAACATTGTTATAAGAAAGTTTACCAGGAGATTCAACTTCATTCCTATCTCTGATTGTTTTGGCTTTCAAATAATTCTAAAATTTTTCAAGTTGAATTGTGTCGTCAAATGCTGGAGGGTAAGTCTACTTCCCTGCACAAATTTGCAGTCAGTGCTATAAGTTCTATGTCTATATAATTCCAGCGGATGCTCAAAGATAATCTAACAGACAGCACATTTTTACATATGCTGGCTTAAGACAATACATTGACTTGATTTCTAAGTTAAGCCCCATGTTATTTTATTTCCCTAATGTCTTTACGCCTTTAAGATGGGAAGCGTAACATGTTAACTTTTTTCCTTCAAATTCTCTTATAAATTATGTTTCAAGGACTGGGGCAGAAAGCAAGCTTTCTCCCCAGAGAAAACAAACTTTGCTACCCAAGTCACTGATGATGGCTTATTTATTTCAGTCCTCGTGTGTAATGTCATCGGTATTTAAATAATGATCCTGTTTTTAAATATATGACTTTCAAGTCTTTCTTTTATGCATTAAACTCACAGTCGTTTTATCCTTGACATTGCCATTGATTTGGTAAGGAGAAATTTCAGTATTTTTTTTTTAATAAAACAAACAAAATTCCACTTTCAGTAAATTCTGCAAGCTGTCTCAACTGCCTACAGTGACATTATCAAATGACAAAACCCAGAACCTTCTAGAAGGCAGAATTTACCTTATAAAACTAAAAAACAAAACAACACACACAAACACACTTCACTGAGCGTAATATAGCACCAGAGTTATGCATTCCTTTAACTTTCATTATCTTGTTAACCCTTATATAAATGCCCTTGGCAGTAAAAGGACAGTTATGTAAAAGGAAATATAAATTAGAAAGTTTCAAGACCTTGTTCATCTGTATGCTTATATGGGTGAAATAAATAGATATAATCTTGAAAATCTGGCCCTCCCAGTAGATTTGAGATTATCACTGAGGATAAATGACCAACTGAAGAGGCCCCAGTAAGTAATTTTTAACAAAAACCTGTGTTGATTCAACTTTTGCACCCTTTTCTGTAAGTTTAAAGACTCAAAATAAATTTCTCTTTCTGTAAAATTCCTCTGTTAAAGCTTCTGTTTATTATATAATTATGCAAGCTATTCTGCTTTTCTTACATTCTTGAGAAGGCTACATGATATGCTGAAAAAAATCATGTGAGACCTGGGTTCAAGTCCTGGCTACATTATTTACCATTACTTACCTTAAAAAAACTGCTTATTTTTTGGTTTATATACTGTAAAATGGGATTAATTGTGGGAATTAAATAGCAGTAGACAGCCCATAAGAGATAGTAAATAAACATTTTATCTTTTTAGTT
Source organism: Platanista minor (assembly GCA_004363435.1). NCBI lineage: Eukaryota > Metazoa > Chordata > Mammalia > Artiodactyla > Platanistidae > Platanista > Platanista minor. Next base: position 25,916 of record RJWK010026032.1, read on the forward strand.
TTTTTTAATAATTAAATGAAATGTTTTAAGCATCACAATCTCCATGAAAAGTTAATGTTCCTCCCATTAACTGAAATATTTTGTGTTGTAGAAACTGGTGGAATGTGGTAATTTAATAGAAAAGTATGACATTAAGAGTGGCAAAATAAACATGAGCACATTTCAATTAAAGGAAACAATTTGGAATGATTATCCTAATTGTGGCTTAATATCAGTGTCCCATTTTCTGATAGCTAGCAGTCCCTTAATTAATTTCTCTTCAGATCCTATTTAAATACTTCTGAAGACACAGGAAAAGAATAAAGCAACATCAGCACCAAAAATGAAGTCTTACAGGTAAACTAGGAAATAACTTTGAAGGAAATTTCATCAACCTGAAGCCAGGAACTTACAAGAGCTTTTTATTATGGAGCAGGCCCCTCTAGCTTGAAAAATGGAAAGAAAACATTTTTTTTCCCTTCTTATGCTCTCTGCCCTCTGGATGAGACACAGGCTATATTGGCATATAATTAAAAACAGTATAATTGCTTAAAAATCCAAAACCAATCAGGGGACCTATAGTGCATCCACATGATGGAGATTGCATGGCTATCAATGTCATGTTGCTGATGAAACAGTTGCATTTGGTTATTTGGAGCCCAGTATCTGCAGTTACTCCTGGGATAAATCCTCTGTCCATTACTCACTGAACCAGGTATTCTTGGTACCCTGTCCTCACCTGTAAAATAGAGATTAAAAGCAAAAGATGTCATAGGTTTAGGAATTAAATAATATGATTGCATAAAAAATGCTTCTCTCAGTGTCTGACACAGACTAAGGTTTCTATAAATTTTGAAAAGTTATTATTATCTTTGAAGATATAGGAAATATTCATGATTTAAGATTAAATAAATAAAACAGTACATTGACGTGTGTGTTTGTGTGTGCGTATAAAATGACCTCACACATGCATGCACATATGCACACATCAGAATCTTATGGAGGTTTATTTTAGGCAGTAGAATTTTGAGTCATTCTTCTTTGTGATTCTGCATATTTCCAAAATTGTCAATAATAAGCATATATTACTTTTAGCATCAGGAAAAACAAATTAATGCATACAAGTTCTAAAATACAGTGGATTTTATACAAGGCCTACCTGACTCATAGTTACACTGAACAAATATTTGTACAATGAATGGATGAATGAATGAATGAGAGCTAGTTAATTCTATGTCCTAAAGTAGCTGTGATAATCCTCCCAAAGTTTGATTTTCATCCAGAAAATCCTTTGCTCACAGACTTTCAAAGACCCACTAAAGGAGGCTTCCCTGGTGGCGCAGTGGTTGAGAGTCCGCCTGCCGATGCAGGGGACGCGGGTTCGTGCCCCGGTCCGGGAAGATCCCACATG